>VDFB02003144.1:0-11497 GCA_007258455.2 Sequoia sempervirens
GTGTTGACTGGATATGGGATAATGTCACCCTAGTTATGTAAAACCCTCAATTTTGGTTTTCCCTCCTTCGACCTAAGGAAATCATGCACTTCCTCAGGGATCCTAGGTATATTTACCATCAATCTAGCCCTTAATCTTGAAGTAAAACAATTATCAAATTGCACATAACTGGTGTTTTCCTTATTACATGACACTTCTGCAGCCCATATTTGTACTGGTAATCTTTCTCCATCAACTGATTGCCTTAAGTTCATCTTCTTAGCAAAGAAATCAGCATTCCTAAACAGGAACATATGCATCAACATGGAATACCAAAATAATTGAGTACCAGTATCACCTTTCTGCAGCTTTGACAACCCTTCATCTATCCTCTCTGCCAAAAAAGAAGCAAATTCATATGTTACAGAGAAGTTAGGGTGTTGTATTTGCACCCCCATTAACATGTATGCAATTGGCATTACTACACCAAGACTGAAACCCAAAATCTGACATAGTGAATAGAAAGTAGCCAGGAAAGGCTTTGCAAAACAATTCAATCTGAAGGGTTCTTAGTCACTAGGGTTGATGTGAAATTGTGAACCTCCTACCTTAACCAGATGAGGTGGAAGCAGCTTAACCCTAAAAAGAGATTTAAGTTTTGTATTCTCTTGCTTTATTTCCTCAAAATTAATAGGAACCAAGTCATCACTTGGCTCACTTAAATCAAAATTCTGTTGGATAAAATCTCTATTAATTTCTAATAGAACCCCTCCATCATTATCTCTAATTACCTGTATGATGGGGTCATATCTCATGGCCACTACCCTAAGTAAGTCCACATCAGGGAACACATTTGGTACAACCAGCTTACCCATGTCATACATCCATCCATTTGAGAATGGGTGAGGAAAATTCATCTGTCCATACCATAATTTGAACATCTCTAAGCCAGTGAGTGGAACCCTAGCATCAACAATGTTGGAACTATTATACACCAACCCCTCCCCTAGCATTTTCCCTTGCAATAACAATACACCCTTCCTTCTATCATTTGTTGACAACGGAAATTGATCTAGGAAATCATCGTACAAGTTTCTTTTCAAATACTCAATGTGGCCAGAGTGCTACTTGGGTGGCACCATTTTAGACAAACTAGGGCTTCACTACAATGTTACACTTCAAGTGGCTATGACTAAGCAGAGATAGGAAATTACAGAGTAAAAATACCGCAATTCCTCACAATTTATGATTAAACTATAGCCCCAACAAAATATTTTAATGAGATTAGTGACACGAATAGCAGACCCCCCTTCCCAAATTTAGGTGCAGAATGATTGGGAAACAGAGAAAATAAACTCACAGCTTTTTTCACACAAACTCCAATTTCTGGCTGTAGCTGCTCGCAATTTCACCTTTAGCTCTGAAACTGTTTTTTATGAAATACTTGGATGCCTTGTGATACAAATGAAGTAAATTAATTTTGTGTTGATCAAATCTTGCAAGTGATGTCTCATCCGCCATTAAAACTCAGTCGTGGGCTGCACGAATAGCTCCAACCACATTTGATACAGATTTAAATTTGAACTGTTGATCCTCCAGTTTGATCAAATCATCGACAACCACCTTCAAAACAGGCTGACATAATCACCAACACGGCAATAAGGGGCCCACCATGCCATAAGCTACAAATGAAAACCACGTGGCGGTTGCCCGCAATACCGCAATCCCTCGATTTACCATCGTGGGATGGTGGACAACCATTGATCCTTCTCATCAGAGATCCTACTCCTTCAAAAATGGCTGTCGTCCTTTCCATTAACTGTTGAGTAGCTTTTCCCTCAAAATTATAACATCCGCGTTGAAATAAAGCATGTGCATCTCACAAACACTTTAGTAATCCACCCCTTAACACATTTAGAACTAGCTAATGCTTCCTTCACTCTTTAGACCTCACCGGATGAGACACGTGGCAAGTGCCCGTGATATCATGATCCTATAATTCCTGATCACGGGATGGTGGGCACTATTCATCTGCAGGAAATAGATCAACGGTAGCGCTAATTCAACCCTCTATAAAATAAAATCATCGACGACCACCTTCAAAACAAGCTAACACAATTTCCAACACGGTGATAAGGGGCCCACCTTACCATACACTACTAAGGAAGTCCATGTGGCAGTTGCCCGCAATATCGCAATCCTGAAACTTCTAATCATGCGATGGCAGGCAAACCATTGATCCTGAGCATCAATGATCTCGTTCCTTTAACACAGTAGTCAGCCATGTTGTTAACCTTCAAGCAGCTTTTCCAGTGAGATTATAACATATCCGTTGATTTAGAACATGTGCATCTCGAGAACACTTTAGTAATCCACCCCTTAATACATTTAAAGCCGACTAGTGTTTCCTTTACTCTTTAGGCTTCATCGGATGAGACACGTGGCGCCCGCCTGTGATTTCACAATAAACCCAACCACCATCGTGGGATGGTAGGGAACGGTTCAGATCAAATGGCAGTTGGTTAGCGATAGCACAAATTTGATCCCCCAAATAGGACACATGGCACCCGCCCGTGATTTCGCGATCCTTCAATTCTTGATTACGGGATGGCGGGCACCGTTGATATCTACAGGAAATAGATCAACGACATCACTAAATCAACCCTTGCAAAATAAAACATTCATTAAAAGGAGAAGTGGGCATTACTAGGCAGACAACAAATTAAAAAATTATATTTATAGAAGAAAAATAAAATAAATTTACAATTTGTTTTATAATTTCACTTTTAACTTTAAATGTATGTTCACTCATTAAGTTATATGTTCACTCATTAATTTGTTCTTTGTTAGGGTTGGGATAAGAATTTAACGGGGCCAATCGAGACTTAGGAAATAAAACCCTACAGAGGAAATAAAGTATTAAAATCAAAGTTGGGTTTTAATTTTATTCTGGTGACATAAGCCTAAGCCATTAACTCCAATGGTCACATCACTGATGGCTTAGCCAAAGCCTTTCATTAAATACTAACCGTGCAATGTGTAGGTTTTCCAGATTCGAAGATATGGGAGAATATCTCAATCATACCCACCAACTCATAGACCTAAGGTGTTGCCCTGTTATTTGGCGTGAGGTCAACAAAAGGCAGATATGTGTCTTCTATGGAATGTGGGGCCCAATCTCCACTATTGAGCTTATAACCCATCGTTTTAGATCGACAACCAAGATCAAAAGCTAATGTAAATCTCTATTGTTCCCTACTAGCTCGCAGGAGGAAGATGAAGGTTGGTTAAAAGCCGCGAGGTCAATGAGATTGCGATGAGTAGCTCCAGCCGTTCAGTTTGCAAAGTACATAGGACCTGCTGACATGGCAGTTGGTTTCCGAGATGGATTAATGTTATTGGTCATGAGGAAGGTGAACGATGATTCATTGGATGTCAAACCGAGTTAGCCCAAGATAAATCGTTTGATCTGCCAACTCTTCAAGAGATCAGTGAGCAGTATTCAAAGTTGGAAAACGGCACATGGTGGTCGTTTTATCATACAACTAGTGAAGCATTAATGAATTATTCCTTGCTTGTGTAGTCATGTTGATCTCAATCTGTGTGAAGATGTTATTGTTGGCAATCATGAAGGGTGATCTTTGGATTCTCATGTAGCTCTAGTTAAACGGTGATAGTACATACACCGCCAAATTGTCATGTTTGCACATGCATTTTTACTAAGTATTGATGAAGGTTGCCATTACCTCGCACAATAAATACAAGAGGAATTAACTGCTAATAGTGTCATTCTTGTAGCAGTTAGAGCACTTTGTGGTCTGAGTCTAATCAAGTTTGAGTGCTTGTCTGAGAAGAGAAAATGAGTAAGCCAGTAAGGAGGTATGTTTGTTTGAGCTCACAAAAGCTTGGTCCTACTATTTAGGAAGGTGCTTTGGTTGACAAGCCCAAGCTTGTTCCCACTAGATGCAGTAGAAGGTTGCAATTCTAGGACGTTGTTGCTTAACTGGTAGATGAAAAAGGCAAGCAATCGGCATGCCCTATTACTAGTGTCGGTAGGAAAATAAGGTATGGGAATGGCTCCTCTGGATGCCAACACTCACCCATTGACCTTACGAGCAACAATTTTGATGATGTAATCGAGACCGACTCTGACTACTGTCGGTATTTACATCACTTCAATTATGGTCTGCCCTCTTATGAGGAAGTGATATATGTGGTTCCATTGGCTGTTAAAACCCCAAGCAGATGGACTAGAACCATATTGAGCAAGGACAAGAAAGAAGAGGAGGATGAGGGTCTACCGTATTGGGCAACAACTAGAAGCAGGCGTGTATACCGGGGTCTAAGTGTTGGTAAGGGCAGGGTGGTGGCTAAATAAGAAGTTGTTGTGGTGCCTTCATGGAAATTTGGTTGCCTGGTTTTTTTGCAGTGGATAGCGACAAGGGGATTTTGATGACAATTTGTATTCCCTTTTCTTTTAGATTTCCCTAGTTCGTGCGCCACTATGTTTTGCAGATTCAATGTGTGGGAGTTTTGAAATGAAAGTAAAATGCAATGGAGATTTTGTTCAAATAAAAATTTGTGGTGAAATTACATTTGAGCCCGAAGCTTGTTGCTCCCTTGTCATATAAAAGGGAATTCAAGGCTCATTTGTAGGGAGAGAACTGATGAAAGCTCTAGCTAGGTTTTGAGTTGAATATATGGGTAGAGAGATAGTTTTGAGTTGAATATATGGGTAGAAAAATATATGTCCTCTGATGAGGAAGTGATATTTGTGGTGCCATTGGTTGTTAAAACCCCAAACGGACGGAATAGAATAGATAGCATATTTTGAGTTTTGGATGAATATATGCAAATTATCTTAAATTGTATGCATATATGACTTATAAGCATGAATAAATGTATAATTCTAATACATTTTCTCTCCTTATGTGGATTTGAGTGAATTTTGAATGAAATGTTAATGATGTTATCATTCTTCTTTTGAGAATTTGTTCAATTGTGTGTCTATGTTTTGGGTAGAACTCAATTTTAAAATTTTGTGGTTTCATATTTATATGTGTGAGATTGATCTAATATTCCAGAAAATGAATGTTAAAATATCATAAAAAAATGGGCATAGAATGAATGCAGAAGTAAAATTATATTTGCATATATTCATAAAATAAGATCTAATAAACAAAAAATATATGCAATTAAAAATAAAGGAAAAATAATTCAACCCAAATTTAGATAAGAGAGATAATTAGATTATATGATAACTTTAAGGCTAGGGTTAGGGTTTTATTAGGATTAGTGTTCGCTTAGGGTTATGATTAGAGTTATGAATCTACAATTAGGGTTCAATTAATGTTCACTTAGGGTTTCTTTCTTGGGAGAAGTTTATTGAATGGTAATTGTATTTTATAAAATTAATATGTCAAGAATTAATTTTAGATAATACTACATGTGGTTTTTCATATGGTATTAAATTGTAGATTAAAATTGATAATAAATTTCTTTCCTTATTTTGCATTGTAAGCTACCATAATATATGGCCTTAAAATCCTATTCATATTTTGAGCTTTTCTAATCTATACAACACGACATCCAACAAAAAAATTTGTTATGCATTTTTTCCAAGCACAAATCCTTAGAATTCTTAATGTGTTACTTAGGTTAATTCTTTATTGCAATAAATAAATACACACTAATATATATATTATGGATTTGAGGGAAAATATTAAAATATTTATATATATAGAAAAATTTAAATGCAAGGGATTGAAGTACATACCCTTGCTTTTGTTAATGTTGATGAAGATACAAATCTTGATGAAGTGCCAAATTTGATGACATGATATAAAAAACTGGAATATCTTTGCTCTATGTGGCACTTGAAATTTTGTAAAAAACTATAACTCTACGTCAAATTTGTGAATTTGGACCTATTTTGCATCAATAAATATGAGCTTTAACACATGCCTCCTAATCTAGCATACAATATGTACTTAAATGCTCAAAATAGTTAGGAGTAGTGTTGAGATTGGTGGATCTTTGGGAAGGTCCAATGCTTCACCTTTGTATCTCTCCCTATAGATAGAGGTAGAGATGAATATAGAATGAGAGAGGAAAAGGGATAAAAATAGATAGAGATATAGAGATAGATAGAGGGAGAAATAAATATATAGAGAGATAAATAAATTTAAAACAATAACAATAAATTTAAAAGAAAAAATGTTCATCAATCATTAAATTTAGTATTGACAGCATCAAAGAAGTATATCATGACAAAATGGCATTAACTAACTTAGATATATCCACTATTTTTTTTTTCAAATGTTTGAATACATTGTTAACATTATATACATTCAAGCATTTGAATGTTATGAAACCTATATCTTTGCAATTGAGTCTAATAAAGCTTTGCTCTCAGATGAATAATCAAACTTTGTTGTTTTTATGACTGTGCATTTAATCCTTTGTTCAAGTATATAAGTCTCTTTTTTCACTTGAAGTTTAAATATGTATATGTTGAAAAGGACCTTTTGTATAATGTGTGAAAACTTAACACCATCTTGTTTTTTATGCTTCAAAATGTTCAATTCTTCTGTTGTTACACCCATAATTTCTTCTGCCACTTCTTCAAAAGTTGTAATCCAAGTGAATGAAGTATGGTCTTGCACTTTGCATTGAAGTATATATTTATAATCACATTCAGGGAAAGTTTTATCACATCTTCACAATACCACTGACCATTTTCATTAGTGTTTACCTTCTTTTTGCAGTGCCTATCTCCAATTTTCAAGGGGCATGTTGTATAACAAAAATTTTCTACCCTAATGAAAGATAAGGTAGTTTTTGGGTAAGTGCACCAAGATGGTTCCCAAAAAGGGGGCTTAAGTGGCCACTTTTTTTCTGAAATCGAGAAATGCTGACCTTGGACGTGAAATTGAGGATAGTTACACTCAAAATTTTGAGATGGAACAAAAACAAGGATCGAAGTTCTCTGAGTCTACTTTCTAAACTATTAATTTATTTTTAAAATGGTTGAGATTAAGGGGTTCAATGGGAGAGAGTGGCAGAGGGAGGGAGAGAGTGGGAGAGGGTTGCAGAGAGATCGAGAGAGTGGGAGAGTGGGAGAGAGGGTGTGAGAGAGTGATTGAGTGGGAGAGAGTGATCGAGTGGGAGACTAGGTTGGGAGAGTGTGAGAGAGGGTGGGAGAAGGTGAGAGAGAGAGAGTGGGAGAGAGTGGGAGTAGAGTGGGGAGAGGGAGTAGGAGAGGGGGTGGGAGAGAGTGGGGAGAGGGGAGGAGAGTGGAAGAGGGGTGGGAGAGAGGGTGGGAGAGAGAGGAGGTGGGGAGAGAGGGTGGGAGAGTGTGGGAGAAGAGGGTGGGAGAGAAGGTGGGAGAGAGTGGGAGGTGGGATAGAGGGGGGAAGAAGGTGGGAGAAGGTGGTCCAAAGAGTGGGAGAGAGTGGGAGATGGGAGTGGGAGAGGGCTAGAGAGGGTGAGAGAGAGTGGGAGAGGGTGGGAGAGAGGGTGGCAGTGGGTTGGAGTGGGTGTACACTATAATTTTTTTTTAAAACTAACTTTATTAAAACGCGAGCACATTATGAATAAATAGAGAGATGGCCATGGAAGAGAGGGTGGGAGAGGGTGAGAGTGGGTGGGAGAGGGTGGGAGGGGAGTGTGGGAGGAAGTGTGGGGAGAGAGAGTCAAAAAGAGCATGGGAGAGGGGTGGGAGATAGTTGGAGAGAGTTGGAGAGTGGGAGAGAGAGAGGGTGCAGAATGAGTAAGAGGGGAGTGGGAGAGGGTGGGAGAAGGTGGGAGAAAGGTGGGAGAAAAGGGTGCGAGAGAGAGGGGGTGGGAGAGTTTGGGAGAAAGGTGGGAAATGGTGGGAAAAGAGTGGGAGAGGAGCTAGGAGAGGGAGGGTGTAAAGAGTGGGAGAGAGTGGGAGGGGTGGTAGAGAGTGGGAGAGGTGGGAGAGGGTGGAAAGAGTGGGAGAGGTGGGGGAGAGGTACTAGGAAGAGGAGTGGGAGAGATTGGGAGGGAGGTAAGGGGTGGGAGGTGTGAGAGGGTGGGAGAAAGTGGGAGAGAGAGGGAGGGAGGGAGGAAGAAAGTGGGAGAGAATGGGAGAGAGTGGGAGGGAGGTAGGAAGAAGGTGGGAGAGAGTGGGAGAGGGTGTGAGAGAATGGGAGAGAGTGGGAGAGTGGGACATAGGGAGGGAGAGAGTATGAGAGAGTGGGAGAGGGTGCGAGAGAGCGGGATAGAGTGGGAGAGTGTGGGAGAGTGGGAGAGAGTGAAAGTGTGGCTACATAGGGTTTCTATACATAGTATTTGTAGGAGAATGGTATCTCTATTTTGAATTATTCTAAACCGTAATGTTTCTATGTAGTAGTTTTTAAATTCATTTTGTTGTTATACTCTATAATTAATAGTTTATATATTGTACTCTCTCTATACACAATTTTTAGCAAGATTGGGGACACTAATAGAACCTTCATTTTTTTTTTTTAAAAGACTAAGAAATGTATGAAAATTTGACAACATGAAAACCATGAAAATAAAAGTGAAAATAAAAATTTAACATAGTAAAAATGGCCAATCATGTGCCAAAAATGAAAAGAACCATTTGTTGTTACTCTAATATTTCAACCACATACTAAATTACCAAGTGCATTTTATAAATATATCGTGCAAGGAGCACAATATTGGGAATCAATGTATAATATAATATACATATATAATAATCTTTAAATATACATATATAATAATCTTTAAATCTTTATTTAAAAAAATATATATTATATTTTATAAACTTATACATTAGAATTTTTAATATTTAAGTTATACTAAAATCTAAGATATTCAATATTCATTATTATTTTAAATTATAATATTGATTAAAGATATATAATTATATTTATAAGATTTAAATTCAATAATGAACTTAGAAAATATTAAATCAATCAAAATTGTTTCTATTATCGAATGCTATATAGATAAAATTATAAACTATTATAATATAATATTTAAATTTTCTGGCTCAAATGTTAAATAATAATTATAATGTTAAATTTTTATAATTATAAACTTACCTTTAATAATGTTAGTAAGTTTTAATTAAAATTGGTTTTCAAGCATATATTAACATACCTAGATATATATTCACAAAATCTATTATCTATTATTGATTATGTAATTGTGTATGTATAATATTTTTTTAAATAATAAAAATATATTTTTGAAAAAAAAATATATATTTAAAAAATTAAACAATATATTTTTTAAATTAGAAATATATTAGAAATATTTTGAATGTATTCAACTATCAAAATATGATTTTTTTTTTAATATACCATTAAAATCACTAGTTGCCTAATTTCTCCACTTTTGCTCATTTTTAATGAATTTCCCCCTAGCATTGTCAAATATTTCATTTTAAATGTTTTGCTTTGGAAGCAATGAAACATTTAAAATATATCACACAAAAATTTCCTCGGCCCCCACCTTGTACAGTCCATGTGGCAATCGCTCGTGATTTCACAATCAACCAAAGCACCAGCGTGGTATGGCGGGGAACAACTCAGATCAAAGGACAGTTGATGAACAGTCATGCAAATTTGATCCCCAGATGGGACACATGTCACTCGCCCGTGATATCGCCATCCTACAATTCTCGATCACGGGATGGCAGGAAACTGTTGATCTTGAAGGAATTTTGATCGACAGTAGCACGAATTTCATCCTTCTGAAAAATAAAACATTCATTAAAGGGCAAGGGGACATTACTAGGTGGATGGAAAAAAATGACATAAGTTTTTTTTAAAACCGTTCAACACAGGGCCAACCAGGACTTAGGAAAATAAAACCCGTGGAGGAAATAAAATATTAAGACCAAAGGGACCAGGCCTAGACAAAACGATGGGGCATAGGATGTTTTTAAAACCCTTCAAAAAAGGTAATGGCGAAATAGATCCCGACCAAGGCATTAGGTAAACACAAGGGTTTAAGATGAAGACAAAGCTAAAACTCCAGCCCTAAGAAATTTTCCAACACCATGAAAGACCAGTGACATAAGGCAGGGCATGAGTGAAACATTAGATACAAAATTTGACGTTCCATCAGTACTGTTGTGCAGTTTTTTGCACATACGCCTCACTTGGAGTAGGGACCCTCTTTTCAGATGTCTTTTGACCTTTGGTTTTATTGGATTTATCATTTTAAGGTTTTGACATGTTGGTCTTGCTGGCTTTGACCTTACCTTGAGGCTGGAATTGATTGAAATTAAGTTTTAAGCCAAATCCGGGTTTTCACCTGGATCCGGGATTTTCCGGCTCCGGCGGATTTTCCCGGGCCCTGGTCCTTTATCCGTTTCTGGCCGAATTCCACGAATCCGGGTTTTTGCTTGATCCCAGGATTTTCCTGTCATAGCGGATTTTCCTGAACTCTGCCAAGATCCCGGCCTTCGTCTTTTCCCCGGTTTCTGCATTTCCGCGAAATCTATGTTTCCGCGCATCCTGGGATTTTCTGGAATTCCGTTTTGAGCTCGGGTTTCCGGATTTGTCAGAAGTGTCTTGTCGCGCATTAATGACCGAGGTACCTCTGCTCAGATGGGTATATGGGTGGATTTAGGGCATTTTAAGCATCATTCTGATTTCATTGTTCACTTGTTTTTGCTCTCGCGATTGGGAATTTCCATTTGGGCTTTGAGGATCGATCCTGACTCGTGTGCGTGAGGATTGTTTGGGTGCCAGTGTCTGGGTTTTCATTGCTTGGGCGTGTTTTCTGTGGGGTCATCTTTTCGAAGTTTGAAGTTCGTCTGCCTTGATCCATGGTAGGTTGTCGACGGCCCCTTTTGTTTGTTTACGCCATGATTGGGTTCTTTGTATTTAATGGTGATCATTTGGGTCAGCCTTTGCTGGGTCTTGATTCCATGTTTATAGAGTCAGGGTTTGACCCATTTTGTTGTAGAACCCTTTCACCTCTACCCTACGAGCTCTATTTATCCATTAGATGGCGTGTGTATCCTTTGGACGGGGTTCTGGGTTAGATTATTTGCGTGATCTACCATATTGTTCGAAGTTAGGGTTTTCCTTGGTGTCTGGCCCAGGGCAGAGATTTCGTTGTGATTGAGCGATCTTGTCTTGGTATCACACTGACCCCCCCTCATCCTGTGAAGATCCGGATGCTTTAGGTAAATTCTTAGCTGATATTTTAAACCTTAAAGTTTTCCCTGGTTTTAATGGCGGGGGGCTAGTTATCCAAATTAGGGCATCGTTGTTTTGGCATTGGGATTCGTCCTTTGAGAGCTTTTGAGAAGTTGAAGTCCTTTGCATCCGAAGTCTTGTTGATTACTGTCGGTTTTGAGACCATCAGAACTCAGGAAGAGGAGATCCCGTGATCATCTAGCTTTTGGTTCGCGTTTTGTCCTTTATCGGGTTTTCGAGGTCCTCGCGGAATTCTGCCGCTTTCAGATTTTCCCGGTTTGGGCTTATTCCGCGGGCTGGGGTAATTACCGGAACATTTCAAGCTATCC
>VDFB02003145.1:0-20865 GCA_007258455.2 Sequoia sempervirens
GGAAACTTTTGATAAGACTGTTAAGAATATTTGGCCTACTGCTAATTACACTTTGAGGGATGTTGAATGTGCCTATAGAGGTATTACAACTCCATGAAATCCTTCTAAACTCAAAGGTTCTATGGGATTCTCTAGAAAAAACAATCTTATGGCCTCCTTCGAAGACCTTATCACATTTGAAAAGTAGAATTTGATTAATGTTTATGGTCCTAACTCACATTGAGATAGACAACTTCTTTGGGATTTCTTAGATGATAGCATAAAGGGTAGGTTGGAGGATTTCTGGATGCTTGGAGGATATTTCAATTCTCAACTACTACCTTCAAAAAAATTGGGTTGCCTAGATGATTATTTTGATAGCATGATGGACTTGTCAGGTTTCATTAATTCTGTGGCAATTTTTGATATTCCCTTACTTGGAACTCAGTTTACTTGGTTTAATAGAAGATTAGGAAATCAGTTGATTCAATTCAAACTAGACCAGTTCCTTGTCTCCTCTATTTGGAACATCTCTCATCACCTCTCCTTATTTTCCTTGCCTAGAACTGGATCTGATCATAATGCCATTATTCTAAAGAGAAATTTCAATGCTACCCAAAGGTCCATTCCCCTTTAGATTTGAAGTTATGTGGACTCTCCACCTGGATTTTGGTGCCTTAGTTGAAAAATGGTGGAATGAACACTTCGCTAGTACCCCTATGTTTAGCCTTGCTAATAAATTGAAAATAATTAAAGTGAGAGGGAAGGGTTGGAATTTTTTTTCATTTGGTAATATTTTTGACACCAAAAAATATTTGGGAGACAATATTAAGGAGGTGCATGATTTAATGGAGTCAGGGGTGGTGGATGTAGCTACTTGTAATCATGAATGTGACCTGAGATCTCAATGGTTCAAGGTTATCAAATAGGAGGAAATTTTCTAGAAACAAAAATCTCAGGTTCAATGGCTTTTGGAAGGGGATTGTAACACTAAGTTCTTCCATCAATCCACTATGAAACATAGAATCAAGAACAAGATAAGACAACTTAAGAAAGAAGATGGAAGTATGGTGAGTAATGAAAAATAAATTATTGTTGAATTTATGGCCTATTTTCCTTGTTCCAAAAGGAACCTATGCTTTCCCATTAGGATTTTGATGAAATCCTCCAAGTTATTCCTAAGGAAATTTTTGATCAGGATCTTCAAGGGATGTCTAAAGACATTTCCCTTCAAGAGGTGAAGTCTGCTATTTTCTCTTTTGGAGCTTAGAAAGCCCTTGGGCCTAATGGGTTCCTTGACCTTCTTCCAACTTTATTGGGACATTGTGAACAAAGACCTCTTAAATGCTACTAGAGACTTCTTGAAATCTGGTAGGCTTCTTAATCAACTTAATGCAACTTTCATAGCTCTTATTCCTAAATAGGAAGTTGTTTCCTCCATGCATGATTTTAGACTTATTAGCCTATTCAATACTGTGTATAATTATTTTTCTAAGATCATTTTGTTTAGATTGTAAGCTATTTTGAGCAAAATGATAGCTAGAAATAAAAAAGGGTTTGTTCAGGGAAGACACATTTTGGATGCTACCATAACTACCAATGAAATTCTCCATTCTATGGACCCTAGTGAAAAAATGGGGATGGCTCTAAAACTGGACATCTCTAAAGCCTATTATAGAGTCTCCTAGTCATTCTTGTTTTCCATTCTCAAGAAATTTGGGATCAATGGCAGGATCCTAAAACTGATCACTACTTGTGTTACTACTTTGAAGTGTTCGGTCTTGGTGAATGGGGTCCCTCAAGGTTTCTTCTCATGTGGAAAGGGTCTTAGGGAAAGGGATCCTCTATCCCCTTATCTTTTCATTATTGTTACTAAAGTCTTGGGAAGAAACATTCAAAAACTCTTGGACTCTAAGGTATTGAAAGTTCTTAAGGCTGCTTCAACCCTCCCACCTAACTCTCATCAACAGTTTGTTGATGATACTATTCTTTTTGGTGAAGCTTTGGTTGGGGAAGATGCTCACTGGAAATCCATCTTGAATGACTATGATAATGCTTCAGGTCAACATATGAAATACAACAAGAGTAAGCTATAATTCCTTAACTTTGACCAAATTACGAAAGATAGATTTGTCCACATATTGGGTTGTTACAAGGCTATTTTGCCTACTGCCTACTTAGGATTACCCTTGATCTTAAAAAATTTGGATAGCAATTATTGGAACCAATTTATTGAGAGAATTCAAAAGAAGTTGGTTGTCTAGAAGGGAAAACTCTTAAGTCAAGCTGGGAAGCTTCAATTTTCAAAGGCCTCGCTTCAAAATATTCTGGTCTACTACTTGTCTCTATTCAATATTCCTGCTTTTATAGCTAAAAAAATGGAACAAATCCAAAAAATATTCTTGTGGTTAGGATTAGAGGAGAGAAAAAAATGACATTGGTGGGGTGGGAGAAAGTTTGTGCTCCTAAAAATGCCAGAGGCCTTGAGATAAGGAGAATAAAACTCTTTAGCAAATCTCTTTCTGCCAAATTGGGGTGGAATTTTCTAGAAAGTACCAAAGACTAGGTTATGATTATCACAACTAAATATCTTAGAAATAAGGACCAGGGCTGCTTCCTTACAACCTCTAATTTTCCTTATGGCTCTATTTTTTGGAATCACCTCCTTAAAACTAGAAGTGTTCTTAAACTTTGTGCTAGAAAGTGCATTGGTAATGGTTTGGATATAGACTTCTGGAAAGATTCTTGGAACTGTGGGCCCCCTCTCACATCCTTGGATCACCTCAACCCTTTAAAACAAAGGTTGATTAGAAGTTATGGTAAGAAATTTGTTGGTTATATTGACTAGGATGGATCAGAACCTAATTGGATCAACTTCAATAATCAACTTATGGGAGCTAACCTAAGGGGAGATAAATAATAAAATTGGCCCCTGGTAGTGCAAAGGCTTCACCACTTAATAGGGGATGTTGCTTTATTCCATAAAGACAAAACGATGAATAGCTATGGACCAAGAGCCCTTTAGGCTATTTTACTATTAAAAATGCCTATGGAATTAGAAAAACCTTTATTAGGTAACAAGAGCTTCCAATGGAATAATTTTTGGATAAAAAATATGACTCCTAAAGTTAACTGCTTTTCATGGGATGCTTCTCATGGAAAAATACTTACTATTGATAATTTGGTTAGAAGAGGGTTCCAATTTGTAAACAAATGTGTCCTATCTAATGAGGAGGAAGAGAAAATTATGCACCTATTCTTCCACTGCTTGTACTTGAGAGAAATTTGGTCCTTCTTCCTTCCTCTACTGCTCATTGAATGAGTTTCCCCTCCTATGAAAATGTTTATTGATAGTTGGTCCTTTTTCCCTTTGTCTCACAATATTATCAAGGATCTCTAGAATCAAATCCCTTCCTTCATAACTTGGGGGATTTGGAAGGAGAGGAATAACATATTCTTTAAGGAAATAGTAAAAAATAGCTGAGATCTATGTTTGGCTATCAAGACCCAAATATAGGGAAATGTGGAAATGGGTGGATACAACTACTCTAAGGTTATTCCTTCCTATAAGGAGAAGATTTAGGGCCTCAAAAAGGATCTCAATAATGTCAATTGGTCGACTTATCTCTTAAGGAAAACTACTATTTGGACTCCCCCTGAGAGGGATTGGGTTAAAAGCAACTTTGATGGCTGCTTTAAAGGCAACCCTAGTTTAGCAGGGGTTGGAGGTCTTATTAGAAATTACCATGGGGAAAGTATTGTTGGTTATGGGAAAAATATTGGGGTCTCCTCAAACAATAAGGCAGAGGCTATGGCTACTTAGGGATGTATTAAACTTTTAAAAGATCTAGGCTTCCAAAAAGTTATCTTGGAAGGAGATTCTAAGATCATTGTTGATATTGAAAGGGGATAGTGATGTACCTTGGGAAATAAGAGATATTATGAATAATTATAAATTTCACATCCATTTTTTTACTTACTATAAAGTTCAACATGTGTGCAAAGAAAGAAACTACTCTCTGGATATTGTTGCTAATGAGGCTCTTAAGTGTAATACTTGGACTTGTTGGGAGTATGGTGTATTGCATAGGGAAATAAAAGATAGTCTTAAAAAATATATTTGAAAATGCTTATTTTTTAATGTATTGGATAAGAGGTTCAGGTTGTGTGATAATTAGATTTTGTGATAGGATGGACATAAATGTTAATAATTACAAGGTTGGTATGTTACAAATTATGGAAAGTGATAAGGAGATTTTCATCGGGGAGAAAATTAATGAGTTCATTATTTTCAAGTATCCCCCATATCACATTTTTTTTGCAATGACAAAGCTTAGGTCATTTCAAATGTTATTAATGTGCCATACGCCTCTTCCCACCACATTTTTGAGGCTTAGCTTGATCGTGATAATTTGGAAACATTTATTATGGTGATTGTTAATCATTCCAATTCTATCCTTGGGCTCATGTTTCTAGTTCCATTCATTTGGTAGATTTTTTTAAGCAACTTAAATGACTTTCTTCTTTTCACTTTCTTCATTCATTCTCTCTACAAGTTTGGCATAAGTTTTGGAAGAGCTATTTTTTTGGGGTTGTATGGAGAAGGGAATTAACTAGAAGGAAGGTTAAAAAAGCCTGCATACTTCTAAAATGGGAGGTTCGAGGAAGAGAATTGAACCCCTAATTGTGCTATCCTCAAACAAAATTCTGATCTCTAGATAACATTTCAAGGAGCTTGTATGGCTTCTTTCTTTGAAGAAATGAGGGGTTACAATGAGAGTTTGACTACTAAGTTCACCAACTCATGGAAAAAAGGTCACGTTTCTATTGGTTTAGTGAAATTTGAAGTGACAACTCAGATAGTAGCTGAAGCTATTGGTATGACTAATGAAGGGATAAAGGTGACAAAGAAAAGTCTTTCTGATTATCAAAAGTTCATGGAGAAATTCCTACATGAAGGTGAGGTGCTAACGAGGTTGTAGAAATGGGTATGCTTAGATCGACCTCCCCCCACCGTATTCCCTGATTAGTATGTTTATGATGCATTACTTCACTTTAGAAGGTAGGTACATGACTATTCATGCCTACCATTTTCCCATCTTGAATCATATTCATCATAATGATCGGATAGGTTTGCCACTTTACTTGCTTTCTTCCTTGCAACAAAACATTGAGAATGGGACCTCACCTCCTTTGCACCAAGGCCTAATGTTGGTTTTGTATAATTTTTCCCTTGCAAATAACCCCCATGGAAACCTATTGATTTTTAGGTAGGATAAGCCTCCCTGTAATGATGAAGAGGATGTTGATTTACTCTAGACTATTGTGCATTTGAACTTTGTGCCTAACCCTAGGCCTCCATATCCTTGTATTGAACCTTAGGAGGGTAGCCCCTTGAATGCTACTCGCTTGGCTACTTGGCTACCCCTAGTTCCAAATCCTCCACCTCTAAATCTAGGACTGCCTTTGTTGAAAATTCTCTTGAGCTGAAATTGCTCAAAGCCATGCTAGATAAAAGGAAGTAATCCCCACTTCTTCTAGAACCCTCCAAAGTTAAGAATTTGAAAAAATACTAGAAAAACGTGAAGCAAGGTAATGGACCATTACCATTACTGAAGACCCTGAAGGTCTTCAAAAGGAGGAAATGGATGAAAGGAAAGTGGGAATATTGTGTTGTGGCCAAACATCAATGAGAATGGCTAAGGTTGATTCCTTTGATTAAAGACCAAAGTTAAAAATAAAGAAATTGAGGAAGAGGAACAATTGATTGTGGAAGAATTTGAACCCCAAATGGAAGAGGAAAGTGAAGGCATGGATTGTGATGACTGTGACCATGAGATGGATCAAGAAGAACTGGAGGAGGAGGATGATGTTAATGAGGAAGAATAAATAGGTAGGGAGGAGTATATTGAGATTTTTGAGAATGAGGTCAAGGAAGAGGAGGACAATGCCCTTGATTCTACTCTTTTTGGAGATACTAACATTCAATTTTTGAAAAGAAAAATCACTTTTTTGTAGGTTTCGATCAAGTTGCAGGTTCAGGTCGAGGACATGGAAAAGGATATCATCACTTTGATGAATGTCACTGATGGATTGATGCGTCGTGCCATGGTCAGAGTGATGTATGGTCAAACAAATATCATAAAGCAATTAAAGAAGGTTGGGAAGCATGAAGACAGAAGGACCTGGTATATGAAGCTACCCCTGACTGGAGGGAATTTGTATCACATTGGAAACAATTGGGAGTTGATTGCAAATTCCAAATAATGGATTTTCCTTGTTGCTCTTTTTTTTGATTTAGTTTAATGGCTATTCTAAAACTCTAGTTTCTTTTTTTTTTTAAAAACAAAGGGGTAAATTTTTTATTGAAACTCAAAGAACATCATTACAAAGAAGTCAAGAGACCAAAGTCCCCAGGAAATCCGAACCACTAAGCAGGAAAAGACAATCAACAACATCAGCCATCACTTTTCCCTTCCCTGTCCTCAGCAAGAATTCTCTCAAAATCAGGACGAAGTGCCGGAGAAACCATTTCCCACTCCTCAATTCTCCATCCCTCAGCATACTCTGACGCCCATTTCGCCAAGCAATCAGCAGCCCTATTCCACTCCCTTGGAATATGGACGAAAGTCACCATCTCCATTAAAGAACTAACCCGCAAAATCTGATGCACCACCCCAGCCAGCTGCCAACTGACATCCTCCACTTTCTGCTTAATAAGTAAATTGACCAACACCTGGGAATCAGATTCACAAACAACTCTTCTCCATCCCAAATCATAGGCTTTCTCAAAAGCACAAAGAATTGCCAACCCTTCCATGTAGTTGACAGTATGCACACCCTCATAAACCGAAAAAAGGAAAACCATCGAACCCGAATAGTCCCTACCAATCCCCCCAATACCAGTCAGCCCCGGATTGCCTCTGGAGGAACCGTCAGTATTGATTTTTAGAACCCCAATTGGGGGAGGCTGCCAAAATCCAGACCTTTGAACTCTCTGCTTCGAATGCTTCCCACGCTTAACACATGCCGAGGCCGAGGACGGCCCCTGAATCCCCAATCTCTCCGCCACTTCAACATCCCTTTTCCCCAAGGGGAATTCTAACTCACACTTAGCCACCACCGTCTCCTGAACCATGCCCAAAATTCTCTGCCAAATTTGTTGCACCAACTTCTTTTCTCCCCGAAATATTCGCCGATTCCTCTCCAACCAAATCTGCCACAATATGAAGATAGGGCCCACCGACCACACTACCTGTAAAAAGGAAGCCATAGAAGGAGGCCTACCCAACCTCTGCCAAAACTCAATCAACGAGGAAGCATGAACACAGGGGCTACTCCAAACCCCCCACCAGAAGTGCCAAATCTGGAGGGAGAAAGGGCAGCGAAAAAACAGATGAGTCGAGTCCTCCTCATTAGCCCCACACAAAACACATACCGAGGGACCCTGAAAGCCACGCTTCTGAATATTATCCCAGGTCAAGCACTTATTCCAAGCCAACATCCAAACAAAACAATTACATTTTGGCCAGGAAGACTTGTTCCAGATCTTCTTCCACCACTGGATTTCATCCCTCTCCACCCTATGGGATAATAGCTCCTGGTAACCAGAAGCAACAGTGTAATCCCCATTAGGATTGGGAGACCAGGCAAGCACATCATCATACTGAAGAGAGCTGCAACGCCTCCTGGAAAGGATACTATGCAACTCACTACATTCTTCTGGCAAACCAACATTAGGCCATTCATCTGGAGACTTCCATCCCGCCACCTCCAACTGACCTCGAGAGGAAAAAGACTTAAAGTCACTCACCTGTGTCCACCCAATCTCGCGAAATCTCTGACAAAGGTTTACCAAGTGAGGAAACTGAGAAATGATGGGGGGATATCCATCCCACGAGTCAGACCAAAAATGAACCTCAGTGCCCTTTTTACAAATCCAAAATAAACCATCCTTAATGAGAGTAGCCCCTTTCTTAAGAGTGCTCCAGATCATAGAAACCTTCCCCAGAAGGGGGTAACGAGGCATTTCCAACTGAGGGATTCCCTGAAGATACTTCTGAGAGAGAATCTTGGCCCAGCTCTTATCCTGCTCCTTACACCACCTCCAGTATAGTTTCGCAGCCAGAGCCACACCAACCAAAGCCATCTGTCGCAGACCAAGGCCACCATATTGCTTTGGGCTACACACCACCTCCCATCTGACCAAACTCCATTTGGAAGACTCCAAGCTACCCGCCCATAAGAATTGTCGCGTCACATAATCCAAATCCTTAACAAAACCCAAAGGGGCCACCTGAAGCATGCATCTGTAAATGGGCAAAGCCTGTACCACAGACTTGATAAGCTGAACCCTACCAGCAAAGGATAGCCACCGATGCGTCCAGTGATTAACCTTCGCCCTAAAATTATCTAAAATGCTCTACCATGACGCCTGAGGCAATCTACACACCAACATAAGGAAACCAAGATAGGTCAGAGGAAGTGTTCCAATCTGAAATCTCAAAGTTCGAGTAATCCTTCTCTGGATGGGGTACGAAGTGTTGAAGAAGAAAATAGAAGACTTGTCCTCATTTATTTGTTGACCTGAGGCAACCAAGTAGACCTCCAATGCCCTACGCAAATTAGAAGCCTCTTGCATTGAAGCCATACCCATCAGGGCAGTATCATCCACAAATTGTAGATGAGACTGCGGAGGTAGATTGCCTCCCCACTGCCAACCCTGTATACTTCCCACCTCCACATTCCTTCTAAGCAACCTCCCCAATCCTTCAGCAAAGAGGATAAACAAGTATGGAGAGAGAGGGTCCCCCTGACGAAGGCCCCTTGAAGCACCAAATAGCTCAGAATGATTCCCATTAATAAGCACCGAGAAAGAGACAGAGGTAACACAACTCCTAACCCATTGAATCCACTCCACCGCAAACCCAAAAGCATCCAGGACCTTCCATAAGAAGGACCATCGAACTCTGTCATAAGCCTTCGCCATATCCAATTTGATAAACATTGCCTTTTCCTTGGAGCTGGCCATTGAATGGATGACTTCAGTTGCAATAACAATCCCGTCCAGAATCTGTCTACCTGCAACAAAGCCACTCTGTTCTTCAGAAATCAACTCCTCAAGCCCCTTTTTCAACCTGTCGGCAATTATCTTAGAGATTATTTTAAAAATGAAATTGCAAAGAGAAATGGGTCAAAATTGGCTTAACCTATCAGCCCCCTCACACTTGGGAATAAGCGCAAGGAAAGTAGAATTTAAGGCTCTTAGCATCTGCTTGTTCCTTTGAGATTCTTGCACAACCTCCAGGAGGTCCAAATTGATAATGTCCCAAAATTCTTGAAAAAACTCGATTGGGAAGCCATCAGGCCCTGGCGCCTTCCCCTTCTGCATCTGGAAAACAATTCCTTCAAGTTCTTCCAATGTGATATCGTTCATGAGCTATTGGTTCAGCTCCCTAGACACAAGATTTAGAATACAAGAGAGAACTTGATCCTCCTCAGGCGACCCCCCTTGCGAGTCCTCCCTAAAGAGAGAAGCAAAATAATGTCGTACCTCATTAGAAATTTTAGGGAAGGAAGCCAAGTATTCTCCCCCATCACTCACAAGACTAGAGATAGAATTCCCATGCCTCCGTGCTTTCACCGAATTGAAGAAAAAGGACGTATTTTTATCCCCTTCCTGCAACCAAACTATTCGAGCCTTTTGTTTCCAATATATCTCTTCCCTCAACTCCCATTCCTCCAAGGTTCTCACAGCTTGCGCTTCAGCCTGAAGAAGCTCAGGTGTCACTCCAACCTCCCTTAACCTCCTCGTGATACTATCTAATTCTCCCTGAGCCACTGCCTTTTCATGGAAGACATTCCCAAAGCACTGAGAGTTCCAGCGCTTAAGCTGATACTTCACATGTTGGAGACGCTTGGAAAAAACATACATTGCTGTCCCATACACAGGTCTACCACTCCTCCACCATTCAGCCACATAATCCTTCAGAGAGGGGTCACGCAACCACATGAGCTGGAACCTAAAAGAAGGCGTACGCGGGGCACAAGGTGAATCAATGACAAGCTTGATAGGCCAATGATCAGAACCTTTCCAATCCAAGATCTCAGAGCGTGAAGACCACATCCCCCCCACCCAGTAACAAGAAACTAGAAAGCGATCCAGCCTTTCTGCAATGCAATAATCCCCAACTCGACGGTTGGTCCAAGTAAACTGACCATTACTGGGCTTGATATCAACGAGATTTAAAGAGTTGATGCTATCCCTAAGCAACAAAGAAGAGGGCTCCAGCCACCCAGAACCACCCCGCTTCTCAGCCACCTCGCAAATAGCATTGAAGTCCCCAGCCATAATCCATGGGTGGAAAGGAGCCATAGATCGGACTAACCTAATATGAGACCACAGAGCTTGCTTACCCCGAAAATCAATAGGAGCATAAATATCAAAAAAGAGAATAACCTCCCCTATCTCAAAGCTAGAAGCCATCATAGACAGAGTTGATTTAGAAGACACCCACCAGAGAGGCCGAATTTTCTGAGGGTTCCAAAAATAGGCCACACCCCCAGAAGATCCATGAGCACCAATACACTGACACTCGCCACACCTCCATAACCTAGGTGCCAAGTCAAGCATACTCTCCACAGATAGCTTAGTCTCCTGAAGAAAGAACGCATCAGGACCATGCTTCCGAACTAAATCATGAACCACTTTTTGTCGAGGGCCGCTGTTCAAGCCCCTTACATTCCATGAAATAACAATCATTTCAAGGGGCTCGAAAAGTGAGCATCCAGAGTCCTTACTGACCCTGACTCAACCAAGTTCTCACCTGTCAATTTGATCTTTTCCACTTCCTTCTTTCTACTTGGTTTAGCAAATTTCTCTGCTCCACCCTTCTTAATATCTTTTTGCAAGATACCCAGTTTTGGAGGCTTAGACTTCTTAGTAGACTCCAAATCTGCACTTCGCCCAAGAGGAGAGGAACCCTCCCCCACTGCTGGAATAACAGCCAAAGACACCGAAGCCTCTAAGCCTTTTGATGGCATAGCGGCATCCGAGAGCACCCCATAATCATGTTGTGGTTCCATAGAAGAGCCGAGAGCAGGTCCCTCTTGAGCTAACCCCTCAATCCCCTGCTCCAAGTTTACCAAACCTGGGTTAACTTCCTGGTGACACAGGTCATCCAAAACCTCGAACCTGTTAAAAGTGCTCTCTTCTTGCCTTTCTATGAAAGGTCTCTTTTGCCCCCTGTTCTTACTCTGAGCCTTGACAGGAACAAAACCATCATTATCTTCCGCCGCAATAGGACCACTACCCTTCTCCTTCTCTGCCCTGGGAGGCTCCCGAGAAGGCTGAGAAGGCTGGGGATCCACCGACTTGTATCTTGGACACTTTCTTAGCAAATGGCCATATTCACGACAGAGCCTGCATCGGAAAGGAAGGGTCTCGTAGTCCAATTGCTACACCCAAGAGTAATAACCCGCACACATATCTATTGCATCCGGCAGAGGCCTACTTAGGTCAATTTCAACACAAATTCTTGCAAAAGTCATTACCTGTTTCCCCAAGGTCTGTGACAAAGCTCCAACTGGTTTTCCAAGCAGCGAAGCCAACAAGAGCAACACATCCTCCCGACAGCATTCCACTGGGAGTCGAGGTAATCGAACCCACACGGGGACGCGGTTTGGAAGCTCCTCTGCAGGGTTAAATCCTGCATGCCACGGCTTGATAAACAACCCCACCTTATTATAAAAATAAGGGCCTCCCTCAAACACCCTGTTACGATCGGCTATGCAGTTAAAAGTAACCATGAAGTAATTGTTAGCCAACAACATTATCTCCATTTCTCCCACCGGCTCCCACGTTCTTTGAGCCCAAGTCTCCAAAAAATGGAGTGATACCCTCAACCCCAAAAATTTGCAATATAGGGAATGGTTTGAGTAGTAATCAATGTCTTCAGCAATCAGATCAGGTGGAACAACAAATTTTGGTCTCACCTTGCACCGCTCTAAACAGCCATTAACCTTTGTGATCCGTGTACCTGAGGACAATCCTGCACTATCCGTCCCAAAGTCCGTAGTAAATAGATTATTATTATATGTTGACATCCCATTCTTTGGGGACATCGAGCAAATTGTTGCGTGAACACTCGAATCAGGGATAACCCCAGAAACCTCTCCCTTGGAAGAAGCCATCAAGCCCTACTCCAGTTCAAAAACCCACAGAAAGAAACAAAGGGCCGCAACCCCTGTCACTTCCACCTCCCGAGCTCTGCAATATCGGCCACTCCAGCCCTCCCACACTCGCACCAGAAAAAAGGGAGATCACCAACACCAAAGGAGCCTTCTACAACCCCCGAACCCCCCTTGCCACCACGGGATCGCTCAATACCCAGCCACAGAGCCACTAGCTCGCCCGAATCCAAACGCCCATGCGCGTGGAGCCACCCCCGAAACCACCAGTCGGCACAGGCAGCAGGGAAACGCACCAGAACACATCAGAGATTATTCGTCCACCCCCAAGAACACCAAACACCCCTCCCCAGAATGCGCAGATGAAAAAAAAAAGGTCTCGAGCTAGGGCACGGGTGCCCTAGCTCGACCCGAGCAGAGACAGTCGCACGCCATCAGGTATTTCATCATAAAACAAAACTCTAGTTTCTTTGAATGATAATACCAGATTATTATTTTATGCTAGCTATGATTTGGTTTATGACTTGTTGTTTTATGGTTAATCTCTTATTTGGCCTGTGTGCCACATTTTGGGTTAGTCTGTGGTATGCTTATGTTTTTTTATTATACTTATAATGATCCCGTGGATGCAAATACTGGTAAATTGGCCTGCGAGCCCCATATGGTTACTTAACAGTATATAGTCTGGTTGCTATTTTTTTGGGTTAGGCTGGTGCTGTTTCCCAACCTGTCATATTTTTTGTTGCTTCAGCTCTTTTTGTTTCTACGGGATTAGGTCCCTTTCCCTAATTATATAATCAAGAACAAAAAGTGTGCATCTTAGAGATATAACATTTGGATGTGATATGTGGTATTTTTCTTGTTTCATTCAAACAAGCTCTCAAATGTTATTAAAGAACTACATAAAAAATTATTTTAGATATTTCTACCTAGATTGTACCTATTTGTAATTAACATTACATGCCATGTATGAAAAATTATATCTTTTTTCCACGTGTTTCATGATCTAGTCATATCAATACATGTTCATAGAGCTATACATCTAGATGATTTTATGTTATATTGAACTTGATTAGTATCTTTTTATATTAGAATGATCAAGTGGTAGAGCTTCATAATGGTTCTAGATGCATCTTGTTTTCTTCATCCATGTACATCCCATTCACCACATGATTTCATTTTAAGAACTTATAATATTCTATATTAGAATTGATTAGAATAATAAATCATAACTTATAGTGATGTTATAAATTGAAATTAGCAAAATTAAATACATACATACATATATATATTTCATACTTGTAAATTATACATATCTTCACCAATAATACTTTCCTTTCAAATTATTTCATGTCTTTCAAATGTGCATCTCAATTCTAGCTTAAGATTGCATTTTTATATTTTATATACTTGGGGATTACTAGCTAATTTGGGAGTTTCACCTCTAATCCACCTATGAACCAGATTATACATTAGTCATCATCATATTTGCATAAAAAATCAACATTATATGTAGCATATAATATTTAGATAAATTAATATCATGATAGATATCAATAATAAAAATTCTTGCTAATATAGATTAATAGGTCCAAAAATATTAATACATTAGATATCACTAGTTGTCCAAGTGAATGAAGAATATTACAAGTTAAATTTTAAATAGTCCAAAAATGGGATATTACACACTTAATGTGTAGTTTCCTTTGTTTCCTTATAATCATTAACATTTGAAAAGATTTTTTTTTTAAAAAAAATTGACAAGAGGATGTATAAGAAGATAATACACACTTAAGGGCATTTCATTTAAGAAATTTGATCTCAATATTATTTAGGTGAGTACAAATCTATTAAAAAGGAAAACAACTCAAGTGCACATTAATTTTAATATTAGGAAGAAGTCTCTCAAGGAAAATGGTCTGTATCTCATTTTTATCAAATTTATGCTTCACTTTACCATATAAGTATTGGAAGAAAATGAAATAATCATTTATAGGCCCATTACTCTTTTGTGTAACCACGATACAACTCAAACCTAGCTATCATAAATTCTATAGGAAATAGATATTAAATCATGAAAAAATTCTTAGAGAAATATAAATTGGTTCTAAATTACTCCACATTTAGTAACACATTTGATATAAATTGAATAAAAATCTAAGAGACTATGGGATTTGGCATTGAAAAAATATAAATTTCATAATTTGTATGTCATATCATAACCGTAAGAATAAGTTTATTTAAATGTAAACAAATAAACATGTATATATACAGATCTCTGAAACATAAACATAAATATGTAAACATGTAAATTCCATATTGCATGCCATCATACATAAACATAAGCTCATAAATATATAAACATCTAAACATGTATATATAGATCTTTGAAAATAAGAATTCATAAACAAAAATGTCATCTAGATAATATATGCACATAAATGTACATATGTGCACACACATCAATAGATGATCTAAAACATAAACATAAACTGAAATGTCTAGAATCAATATAAACATGTATTTCTAGAGTAGATAAGAAATATGAGTTCATAAATGAATATAAAATGTCCACACACACATATATGATCTCTATAGATCTCAAACATATCATTTCCATGTTCTAGCTCAAATATATCATAAAACAATAAACACATGTATATAAACTAGTGCCTCAAATAGTCTTTGGGTCATCATGTTTGCTCCTAGTCAAGCGACCATTCGAGCGTGAATCCTGCTATGATAAATGTGTTTGGGCCCTACATATATACATATATAAAAGTGTAATTAAATTAAAAATTGTATTAAATATATATACACACACATGAATAAGTGAACATGTACATGTATATGTATACTAACCTAGATGAAAATTAGAGTTCACCTATCCACTAACATGGTTAGGAAAAGAACATGTGCGTACATGCTCTACCCTTAAAATAGGAGTAACATGTGCTGCCTCTACCTAGACACATATGCATGAATACATTAAAGAAATAAAATTAATTTTAAGTTATATAATTTATAAAAATTTCTTGTATGGCTCCAATTCAAAGTTGCATACTACATGTAAATTTATTTAGAACTTAAAAAAGCTTAAACATTATATGTACATATACCTAAATAGCCATTGCATCTTGAGTGTTGAATTCTATAATCATATAACTCACCAACTGCTATGCAGTCTTACCTTGGACTAGCTCTACCAATGATGTGTGTCGTGGACTATACTAGTGAGATGGCATTGACCCTGAAGAGAGCCTCTCCATAAAATATCCTCTCATAACCTACTTGAGTGTATCAATATATGTCTAAGTACCTATAGAAGCCTAAGATGACTAGGAACATGTAGTAGCAAATGACTAAGCACCTATAATAGTAGATGATTGGGCACTTGTAGTAGTAGATGACTGGGCACCTACAATAGGAGATGATTGGGAACCTATAGCAGTAGATGATTGGGAACTTGTAGTAGCATAATTGTCAATAGGTGGATGTGCATGTGCCAAAGTAGTGGAATGGATGATATGTGGCTCATGTGCTTCACAAAATGATCTAGATGTAGGATCAATATTAGAATGCTAGGAATGAGTTACTAGACTTTGAAAATTTCTGTAACATTGACCCAGAATGAGCTAAAAATTTTCAAGGGGATCCCCAATTGTGATGAGATCACACCATAAGCTCTCATTAGGTCATCATAAAATATATAACATGTATCCCTCATAATATAGGAATCATGTGCAATATGGTATATATAAATTGAAGATGGGACACCTGTCATGACATATACATCTGAATCAAAAAGTGATGGTCTACATGTCTATCTCATCAAGTATCAGCCCACATGATCTGCAAATATCCACTAAGCCTAGAACACAATATCAACAATATTGTCAATTTCTTCATATTGGGAAGAAATGACAACTTGATTTTCAACAAGACTAATGGATGGAGCGACGACAAGCATCATTTTCCTGACTAAGACCCTCTAATCTAGGGGTTGTCAATCTTCATGATGATATGCATCCCTATCACACAACCTAATGAAAGTCATTCACATTCCATTTTATGCCATACTTTAGCCTTTTTGATATGTCTTCATACCCATTCCCATATTCTGTTTCCATCTCTTATCATACCATTTTACCATTTTAAGTTGCATATGATTTAATATATAAGTAATATTTAATCTAATTTTTATTTAAAATATCTAATTAATAAATATTAGATTGTATTTAATCATATTTACTTTCCCTATGTTAAGAAAATGTATCATACAACATGCTGATTGAAGGAGAAAAATGTAGAATTCCTGTTACCTTATTGTCGGTCATGGGTGCACATATTAGCAAATTAATTCCAACCATAAACATTATTAAATTATTTTCTCATAAAATATTTTGGTTATTTAGTTATAACGAATTAATCTTTAGTTTTAATTCTATGGCGAATAATGTCCTCACACTAAAAATAATATTCTATTTTATTGATTGTAACTATGAGCTAAATAAGCTCCTCCATTTTAGGGTGAAATTTTGTCAACAAATAAAATAGCCAAATGTGAGCCACAAAATAATAACAAAGTGGCATGAAAATAGGAAATAACTTCCACACATATTTATTATATAAATGAGCTATGTGAGAAGAAAGGGGAGAATTTTTTGTGTTACCTTTGATAATTAAAATATTTTTTCACATGATTAAAACAATGTAAAGGAATTTCATTTTAGCACCAGGAAGACTGAGGAGGTAACACACCTAGTTCTGTGGATTCTTGGTGATTTCTATAGCTTTCATAGTGTGTGATTTTCTATTCAAGCAACATGTTTATTTCTATTATCATTTGAATCTTTTTATTGTTTATGTTTATTTCTTATGATTTAGTCATATGATTATCTTTGTTAATGGTTTTTCATATTACCCTTACAACTGTGAGTTTAATTTCTAGAATTATTACTACTGTTATTCTTTTCATAGAAATAATAAAACACTAGTCACAGTTCTTGTAGTAGTCCTTGTCACAGAAGAAAAACATAAACATTAAGTGCGGGTGCAAAAATATGGGGGGACAAATTGTGGCCAAACTTTTAAAAAAGTTTTGATAGCTCATAACGCGAAGCATTATAACGCACTCGCATTATGGCTTGGTGTGCCAAGCCTAAGGTTCGGCCACATCAACCCTATTTGTGCTCACGTTATAATCGAGTGCGGAATAACGTGCTCACATTATGAGCTTTTAAAACAAAAAAAAGGAAATCGAATTCATTTGTGGTGTGACTATTTTTTCTACTGCCCATGGCCAAAATCCCTTCTCTTGCATGTTTGTGTTCTGGGAGGAATCAATCTTGCAAATTTTTCATCAATTTGTTGCTATTTCTTCACCAGGATTCCACCATGTCGACAGGGGGGTTGAAGAAGTAAGGATTATTTATTTTTTATTGTGAATTTGTTAGATTTATGTTTTTTTCAATATTCATTTGTTGAATTTTTAGGAAATGATAATGATCCTGGAAACCCTCTTCAAAACCCTCCTAAAAATCCTCAACAACTAGAACAACAACAACATGAACAAAATCCTCAAGTTCAACAACCACAACAATAATCTCCTCCACCAATCCCTCAACATCCTCCTAGCACTCAACAAAATTTAATGGGTGCAATTGAAAACAATAATTTTTTTTTTAAGGAGTTAATCATGAGGTTGAACGATCCAACAAGTTCAACCATGGAAAGAAAAACACTTGCAAATTCACTTAAAGAAATGTTAAAACATGTAGATGCAATCAACAAACAATTAAGTGGTTGGCAAGATAGGAGGAAAATGACTAGGAATTTTTATTGGAATAAATTATCATATAAAGATGTAAAAGATCTAAAAATTACAAAATTAGATTTGTGCTCATTATTCACCGACCCATGCACAAATTAAAATCTTGGCCTCAATGTGAAGAGGTTTCCTATCCATTGGTGCCACCACCAACAGATTAGGAATTTCTTTTGGGATAGGTGGTACATGGTTTTTGATTACCCACCATGCAACAATTGCAAAGTCCCACAATATTTCTTGAGGAAACTATACTGTGAGTTAATCTTGAACAAAATCCTAAATTATTTTTGATATGAGGGACTTCCAGGGGAGAGGTGGGGGGTCAACTCAAGATAGACCTAGTGCACATAAGGATCCTAAGCATCAAGTGAGATGACCTCTGACTAGGCCGCCTTATGAGCACATTGTTACCCCTTCCCTCGTGAAGGAGAGTGCCGAGGTAGACATTTTGCAGGCCATCAACTCTTTGACCCAAAGTGTTATCTAGCATGCCATCCCTATACTACAACGCCATCCAAGGGAGTCTTCGAGTGGTGGGATTCGATCCCATTTGTGTCAGGCTTGTAGGGTGACTTGTTCATATGACCCTACCGACACTTAAGAGGCTGCTACGCAGGATGCCTCTGCAACTATGGAGATGTCAAGGGAAACAAACATTTTGAATGAGGCTTATGGCATCGATACTCAAGTAAATGTTAGCATGTTCATTGAAATTAATTTATTAAATTTCAATTTTGAAATGCAAGATTAACTAATTTAGTTTTATGATTTTAATAAAATTTTAGGGTCACAATGTTGATACTAGATACACTAGCCCTACACCTGCTTATTACTCCACTGCATCTACCGTGGAGGTATGTAACTAGTAAACAATTATAAATTTATTACATGTTAATAGCACTGTTATATGAATGGTATTCTAATATCTGATTTTGGATGTTGAATAGGCTAATATTGGAGGTTTTGAGGGAACGCCTCCTAGTGCCAGTGGATTTAAACAAACCTACACACATGTAATAAAATAAAAAGTTTAACTAATGAATTGTACTTAATAGATTTGTGTAGTTTATATTCATAGCGTTGATTACATTGCATTGCACATCTTTCAAACTCAAAGAATTACTTCACATTCCATAACTAATAACTAGATGTTGATCGATGACAAAACTTCAACTACAATATAGTTGTTTAGAAAGTCAACATAAGTAGTGATGCAATTACTTCACATAGCATAAGTAATAAGTAGGAGTGGCTTCCAATTTCATTTGCTTGTCATGGAATTCCATGAGACCACTTTTTATCGAGGCATCTTTTCAAATAGTTCACTACCTTGTCTATGCTATGGATGCTTGGAAGAAATATATGAAATAATAATAGTAGGCAATAGCATAGACAAGGAAATGAGTTGTTTAAAAAAATGCCTCAAATAAATGTGGTCTCATGGTGATGTCCATCACCGTGAGACCCAATTTATTTGAGGAATTTTTTCAAACAACTCACCACCTTTTTTATGCTATCACATTTTCCATGCATGTCTACCAAAGCATTTTATCAAACAGTTCATTTCCTTGCTGATATGGCTAAAATCCTAGAAAAGGTGTTTTTCCAACAAACTATGGATACTTGAAAAAAAATCTATCAAAGCATAATAGTAAGAAATAGCATAGACAATGTCGGTATTGACATGGTGTGATGGTTTATAGGTGGCATTGTTGTTCTTGCCACCAAGGTTCAAACCCCGTTGGGGTGGTATTGTTGAATTGTTGTATCTGGTTCATAGCTCTGGTCAAAAGCGTTTACCCCTTGAATAAAAAAAAAAGAAATAGCATAGACAAGGCACTGAGCAGTTTGAAAAAATGCCTCGAAGAATAAAAAAGCTCACCAAATTTTCTATGCTACCACATTTTCCATACATGTGTACCAAAGCATTTTATCAAACTACTCACAACCTTGTTGTTATGGCTAAAATCCTAAAATAGGTGCTTTCCAAAAAACTATGGATGCTTGGAAAAAATCTATCAAAGCATAATAGTAAGCAATTTCATAGTTAAGGCAATGAGTAGTATGAAAAAATTCCTTGAAGAAATGTGGTCGCCTAGTGATGGAATTCCATTCCGTCACCATTAGACCACATTTCTTTGAGGCATTTTTTCCAATAGCTCACCACCTGAAGAATAGAAACCAACCCTTTAGCCAAAATTCCCCTCCAAATTCTTTTCAAGGTCCTCATCCTCATCCTCAATTTACCAATGCATGGAACCTTCCACCTTTTATTCCACTTGTTCATGTCCCCACCCTTCCCTCTTTATGTCATGATTACCCTCCATCTTAAAACCAAGACCACACTATACCATCTACCCCATCTCAACATAATACTATAGAGAAGGAAATGAACTGTTTGAAAAAATGCCTCAAAGAAATGCAGTCTTATGGCGATGGAATGGCATGACACATTTGTTTGTAATGGCATTCCATCACCATGAGATCCCATTTCTTTGAGGCATTTTTTCAAATAGTTCAATGCCTTCTCTATGCTACCACAATTATCGTACATTTCTATGAAAGAATTTTATCAAATGATTCACTGCCTTGCTGCTATGGGTAAAAGCATAAAAACAAGTGCTTTCAAACAAGCTATGGATAGGGAAAATAGTAAGTATGATAGTCAGAAATATATAGTTTAATAAGTACTCAATTTTTTTTCATTATCTCATACATTATAAGCCATGATGTGGATCACTATTGTAGTTTCCGTGATTGAATAATTTGTTGTTTTATTTTTAGATGTTGGAAGTGGATACACCTCCTAACATTCATAGGGAAATAGAGCTTGGTGTTTCATCTGTTATAGAATCCTTGATGGCTCT
>VDFB02003146.1:0-49526 GCA_007258455.2 Sequoia sempervirens
GGAATTCCATGAGAATCAAAATTTATTTTTATTGTCATGGCATTCCATCACCATGAGACCTCATTTCTTTTAGGCATTTTTTCAAACAGTTCATTTCCTTGTCTATGCTATTGCTTACTATTATGCTTTGATGGAATTTTTCCAAGCATCCATAGCTTGTTTGAAAGCACCTATTTTAGAATTTTAGCCATAGTAGCAAGATAGTGAATTGTTTGATAAACTTATTTGGTAGAAATGTATGAAAAATGTGGTAGCATAGATAAGGCAGTGAACTGTTTGAAAAAAATCCTCAAAGAAATGTGGTCTCATGGTGATGGAATGCCATGACATGCACATTGAGACCACATTTCTTTGAGGCATTTTTTTGAATAGTTCACTACCTTGTCTATGTTATTGCTTATTATTATGATTTGATAGATTTTTTTGATGCAAGGACAAGGATGGAAAAGGTCACAACAACTCAAACTAACACAATTTCAAACTTTCATGTTTAAAATGCCTCTTATGTTCGAGTTTGAGGTTGGAGAAACCGAGTTTGAAAGAGTATCAATAAAATCTTGTTATCTCCATGCAAATTTCTATGTTTTTTCTAGAATTCTTCAAGTTTCTTAGTACTATACGGTTTCGTACAATGTGGTTGTGCTTTATTTTTAATGGAAACTGGTGGGCAACAGAGTTAACTTCTTCAGAAACTTGGTTTGAAGTAATTTCATTCATTTTTGTATATTTAAGAGGCATTTTACTGGAGGTTAATCTATGAGCCCTATTCCAAGGGTTTGAGTGCATTTAAAATGGAGTTTTAAGCCTTCCACCCATTGTATGATGTTGTAACTTGGTGGATAGGCTTAGTTAGGATAGATAAACATGTTTGCATTTTTTTTTGTGTAGGGGAGGTCAGCATTATGATTTTTGGTGATGCCCTAGATGGCATTTGGGGTGTTTTTGAGTGAAAAAGTGAGGTTAGAGAGGGTAAAAGTGAGAATTGTTTGAGGGAAGACACTTTTCTTGTTCTTTTAAGCTTGTGCGGGGTTTGAAAGCACCTATTTTAGGCTTTTATCCATAGCAGCAAGGTAGTGAACTATTTTCTAAAATACTTTGGTAGACATATGGAAAATGTGGAAGCATATACAAGGCAGTGAACTATTTGAAAAATGCCTCAAAAAAATGTGATCTCCTGGTGATGGAATGCATGGAAATCTATAGAAATTTTCTTGTCATGGAATTCCATCACCATGAGACCACATTTCTTTGATGCATTTTTTTAAAACAGTTCATTGCCTTGTCTATGTTATTGCTTACTATTATGCTTTGTTAGATTCTTTCCAAGCATCCATAGCTTGTTCAAAAGAACTTGTTTTAGGCTTTTAGCCATAGCAGCAAGGCAATTAAATGTTTGATAAAATGCTTTGATAGACATGTATGAAAAATGTGGTAGCATAGACAACGCAGTGAACTGTTTGAAAAAATGTGTCAATGAAATGACGTCTCATGGTGATGGAATGCCATGAGAATCAAAATTGCTTTTGATTGTCATGGAATTTCATTGCCATGAGACCTCATTTATTTGAGGCATTTTTTCAAACAGTTCATTTCCTTTTGTTGGTGTGAATAAGTCTTGTACCTAGTTTATTCCTTTACTAGGGACTTACGGGACTTAATTCACATGTTAAGTTAACTTAGGATATTAGTTGTCTTATCTAGATAAGAATTAGTTGTCTCATCTAGAAGTTACACTTTCCTAGGTAGTTATGAGTTAGTTGTCTCATGTGATAGGATTAAGAAACTTTTCATCATCTTGTCTTATCCTATCTCTCATCCTTGCCTTTATAAGCAAGGCAAGGCATCTCTATATTGCATAGCATTGTATAGTATTGCATTGATCATATTGTATCATATTGCAATCCTTGTTTGGTGGAATAACATCTTGCATTGTTGCTTCTCTCTATCTCTTGTGGAGGTTCTTTGGTGTTGCAGATTGAAGATCTTGGGTTGATCACTTCAACATGGTATTAGAGCTTTGAATCTTGCAAGCCCCTTACATTTCTTTATTAGAGAGTTTCCATCAATTTCTATTATGATTTGAGTTTCTTGTATCCTATATTACATGTATGAATTTTTGGTGAGATCTGGTGATTACAGCACTTTTGTCTATAGTAACAGTATTTTAGATTGTCCCATTGCGTCCAGGAGGCTCGAAAAAGTCATATTTGGCTTTTGTTTCACTCAAATTTGTCACCATTTGCAATTTTGGCAAAGAAGGGTTTGGAACTTAGATTTGGTGAACAACTTTTTACAGGAACATTTTGGGAAAAAAATAAGCCTTCCATTGTGTCTAGGTGGTTGTTTCTAAGTTTTTTGATATATAATTTGCTCATATTTGGTGAAAGTTATTTTCGGGGCAAAAAAATTAGCTAAGGAGCTGTACGGCCCCCCAGTCTATGCAGGTACGCCATCGTCATCATTTAAAAAAAAAATCTGCATATTATTTTCTATCAGTGGGTTTGTTTATTTTATTGAGAAAATCAATATATATATATATATATATATATATATATTTTAAAGCGCTTCAAAAAGTGCATATCATTGTATTTTTTGTAAGGTTATCGGCTTTTATTTTAAGCTGCAAACTATAAAGTATGCGGACTATTATTGTCCATCGTGCCAGGTTTATTTAACCTGCCAGCTGCATAAGAGCCACCAGCAACCTCCAACGCCGCCAGTTACCGCAGGCTACCTCAACCGCCAGGTGGGTGGTGTATAAGTCACAGCAGCTTCCCTCCAAACCACCAGGTGGGCGGGGTTACAATAAACTGCCAGCGGCTTCAATATCGCCAGTGGCTTCAATATCGCTAGCTACCTTCTGCAAACCACCAAGCAAGCCATTAAGCCCTTACCCACCAGCATTCAGTGAGACCGCCAGTAGAAAACTTAACCATGATTGCCCAGGAGAAGACTGCACATGTGACCAGTGAAAGTCGTGACCACTAGTGGTCTTTTGAACTGGTCAGTGTTTTTCCCCCTACAATGTGGTCACGTGGATGACTTGTGGCTAGCCCCCGAGGGCTAAAATTTTATGCCTAGTTAGTCTTCAAATTTTGCTCCTGTTTAGCATTGAAGGTGCCTAAAATAGGCATTTTTTTCAATTTTGCATAAATTTTCGCCACAGAATCAGATTTTTGCAAATGAGATATCGTCGAAAAGCTACTTTGATGAACTTTGCAGTGGTGTAGGTGATTTTTCCAGATTTTGAAAAAAAAAATCCATTTTTTTCAGCTTGAAGGTACAAGTGTGTTTATTGCTTGTTCTTGGCATAACTTTTGCAAACGAAGTCAAAATTTGGAAAATGTTGTTTTGAAATTGCTTAGAAAATTGCAAGGAATCTTTTTGTAACCTTTGTTTTCAATTTTGGAAAGCTGTTTTTCTAAAAATTGTAAAAATCACCGTGTGTTATAAACGGTTGATTTGAGCTTGTCACTTGTAAAAATTGCAAAATTTCTTCATTGTAATTTGCTGGGGGGGTTGCAAAATCAGTTTTAATACATTCTGAGGGGTGAAAGGCACAATTTAAGTGTTGTATTGTCTTCTTTATTTTGGTGTTCATGGCAGATTTAAGGAAAATTGAACCACTCACTCCACACAATTATCATACATGGAAGCTAAAAATGACTCAATTGTTGCAATCTAAGGGTCTATAGCCAATGTTAGATGTAGAACAACCTGAATTTACAAGGGATTATGAAAAATTTGACCATAGATGTAAAATGGATGGAGCAAAAGGGCTAATTGGCTTACATGTATATGATAATTTGTTGAACATTCATATTTCAAAGTGTAAAACACCTAAGAATGTTTGGGATAAACTTGAAGAATTGTATGGAAAATCAAATCAGTTATGAGTCTTGTAAATTCAAGTAGATCTCCAATCGCTCTCTCCAGATGCATTTCCTTCAATTCAATATTTCCTTGCACAATTCAAGTTGATTTTGTCATAGTTGAAAGGATGTGGGCAAGATAAATCTAGTGATGAATGTATCTTCTTGATTCTCTCTAAGTTAAAGGGCCCTTATCAAGTGTTTTCTTCTACTTTCTATTCACCTATGGATGCAATGGGGAAAGATTACAAAATTCCTACATTTGAGTTGTTTTGTGAGCGTCTTACTAGGGAGGAGGCCAAGTTGATTCAATTGGATGCCTTACCTAATTCTAAGAATCATGCTCTCATGGCTCAATCATCCAAGGGTAAAGGAAAGAACAAGAAGAATCCCAAAGCAGAATCATCTTCAAGTAGTGAGAATCCCTCCAAACCAAAGCCAAGAACAATTAGAAGTCCACTCCATCTCCTTCTTCTTCTACCTCTAGAGATTCTTCTTCCAAGTCCAAGAAAAAGAAAGGAGAACCCTGTTCATTTTGTGGCAAAACTGGGCATGATGCAACTCATTGCTTTAAGAGATTAGAAGCCTTGGAGGAAGCTATGAAGAAGCACAAAATTTTAGTGGCTAATCCTTCTTCCATGGGAAAAGGTCAAGCTCTTTCAGCATAGGCCATTCATTCATCTTTAAACAGTTGGATTCTTGATTCAGGTGCTTCACATCACATGACCAATTCATGTGATCTTCTTGATTCCAATGTTCATACTTCTAATTCTCATATTGCAGTTGGGAACTCTTCACAGATTCCAATTTTTGGGATAGGCTCCATTCAAATGCTAGATGGGTGCATTGAATATGTTCTTATTGTTCCTGATATTTTAGCGAATCTTCTTTCCATATATTAGATTTTTCATTCCGGAGATGGGAAGACAGTTGAGTTCACTCCACAAAATGTGACTATTATATAGTTGTAGGATCTTGAGAAGGTTGTTGCTACAGGGATAGTTTATCATGAGAACCATTTGTATCGGTTTGATGGATTTGAGTCTTTATCAGGTTCATGTTTTTTTGCTCATGCTTACTCAATGAGCAAGATTTGGCATGAGAGATTTGGGCACTTGAATTACAGATATCTTCAGTAGATGCAAGCACATAACTTAGTGGTTGGTCTTCCTAAGATCACTTGCAAAAATGGTGTTTGTCAAGGTTGTGTTCTTGGCAAGCAACATCAAGATCCTTTTCCTAAGGTTCAAGCTACTCGTGCAACCACACCCCTTGAGTTGGTCCATAGTGATCTCATGTCATTCCCAACTCCTTCCTTTTCAGGGGCTAAGTATGTGTTAACATTCATTGATGATTTTTCCTGCCGAACATGGGTCTATTTTCTAAAGCTCAAGAGTGAAGTCCTCACCAACTTCAAGACCTTCAAAACATTTGTGGAGAAGCAGTCAAGTTTTTCTCTTCGATAGATATGCATAGATAATGGGGTGGAGTATGTCAATCAAGCCTTTCAAGATTTTTGCAGTGAGCATGGTATTCTTCATCAGCACACAGTTCCTTACACTCCTCAATAGAATGGTGTGGCAGAGAGAAAGAACAGGACTCTCAGGGAAATGGCCACTTGTATGATTCAGTCTAGGTCCATGGCTCTCACCTTTTGGGCCGAAGCTGTCAATTGTGCCAACTATATTCAGAACCGTATGCCCCACAAGGCAGTGCATAATATGACCCCTGAGGAGGCTTGGTCTCATCGCAAGCCTAATGTTTCCTTCTTCAGAGTATTTGGTAGTGAGGCTTGGGCATTCATTCCGAATGGTCGGCGTAAATCCATGGAGAAGAAGAGTCAGTGGTACATCTTTGTTGGCTATTGTGAGGATGTGAAGGCATACATATTGTTTGACCCTGAAACACAAGAGGTTCATTTCTAATGTGATGTTCAATTTGCTAAGACCTTAACCCAGTTAGATCCTCCTCTGAATTCTTCTTCATCACAACCTACTCAATCTTCTTTAGTTGATGATACTTTGCTACTTGAGGAAGATTTTGATGATGGTCTTGATGCACCTCCTCCTCAGTCAACCACTAGGCCATCATGGGCTTGAGTTACTCTTGAGGAGGTTGTTCCTCTTGTTGGTGATCCCACAGACACTTGCCGCACTCATTCTCAAACTTTTGGAATTAGTATTTTGAGTCATGCAGTTTTAGATGATCCTTAGAAGTTTTTAGATGCTTCAGGTAATCCAGAGTGGAATAGTGCTATGTAAACACCAAAATCTGGTTTAGGCCCCGCTGACTCCATATTCTTCGGGGAATTTGTATTTATGGTCATGATTAAATAATCTTAATTATTTAATTAATTCATCTAACATTAATTCTTATATTAATTAAATAATCTTTAACTATTTAATTCATTCACACTTTTCTTTAGTCTATCCTGCTAATTAAATAAATGCTTATTTAATTATCTCAATTAATTAACCTTATTCTTCTTGGTCAAATTAAATAAATTCTTATTTAATTTACTCTTTATCATATATTTCAACCATAATTAACAACCCTTTATTTAATTATTCATTTAAATCCCTTTCATCACTTCTAATTAAATAAATTCTTTATTTATTTAATTATTCTCCAAATATTAAGTCTTGAATTAAATGAATTATTTAATTCATTAATTCTATTTTAACGCATTCTTCTATATTTTAGATAATTATGAGAGTTATCTAAGTATTCACTTTTACTCGACTCGACATCTATTTTAATTGCTCTGTTAACTCTTGATTTGATGTCCGAAAGTGGGGGTTCCCCCTTAGCAATCTCTTTATCAAATCATTCACCTTCCAAATTTAACTTATTTGCTAGTACATGATTAATTCAAATATTCTATTTAATTAATTAAACCTCATGCATGCATTCGAATAGAGAGTCGTTATAATCAATCTTCATCTTTGTCATGCAAAGATATTTCTTATGTTTTTGAATGCCGAACTGAAGATTAAATCATTTATTTAATCTTTAATCCTATTTCTAGTTTGTATCACTCATGTCACTACTGACAGTTATCAGAATGCATGTCCAATCTGTCGATCTCGACCATCCGTTGATCTTTTGATCATGGCCTGTCGTTCGAATAATCAATTTTCTATAAATTGATCTATCATTCTTCATTCCAATCTCTCGCGAAATCTTATGACTTTGAGAGCACTCAATCTTGAATCTTCATATTTTACACCTATTATCTTAGGCTATACTTGCAAGAACTTGAAAATCTGAGGGAAATTATACCACACAAGCAAAATGGAGAAGGGAAATCGAGATGAATCATGGAAATACATTCGAAATTGGTGAGATTGTTCTAGTTTTGTTTACGTTTTACTTTCCTTTGTTCTTTGTTGCTTAACACTCTAGGATTTGGCATTCTAGATTTAATAACGTACGTTTGTTTTCTAATCTTCTTTTGTTTTCTATAGTGCAATTTTCTAACGCATGCTACACTATGGCTTATGAGTATTCTTCTTTGATGAAGAATCATACTTGGGATCTTGTGCCTCTTCCTAAGGGAAGAAATTTGGTTCGGTGCAAGTGGGTGTATCATGCCAAGTATGCAGCAGATGGTTTCATTGACAAGTACAAGGCATGTCTTGTTGCAAAGGGGTTTTCTCAGGTTGAAGGAATTGACTATTCTGAGACCTTTGCTCCTATTTCCAAGATGGATTCTATTCGCCTTGTCCTTGCTATAGCTGCATCACAGGGATGGTTAGTGTATCAAATGGATGTGAAGAGTGCTTTCTTGCATGGGGGTCTTCATGAGGAAATCTATATGGAGCAGCCACTAGGTTTTTTGCAGGACTCTTCACTTGTTTGTAGGCTTCAACGTTCATTGTATGGTCTCAAACAGGCCCCTATGGCTTGGTATGAGAAGATGGATAGTTTCTTGCTTGCTTCTAGCTACATTCATTGCCATTTCGATCCCACAGTTTATACTTAGAGAAATGGAGAGGATCTACTCATACTTGTGCTCTATGTGGATGATTTGATTCTCATAGGGAGTTCTACTTCCATGATTCAGAGTACACAACGAGCATTGATGGAGCGATTTGATATGACTGACCTTGGTTTTTTGCATTACTTCCTTGGTCTTTAGGTTCATCAGACTTCTGAGGGGATCTTCATTTTCCAACAGAAGTGTGCTCTTCATTTGCTTCAAATATTTGGCATGGTTGATTGCAAGCCTACCCCTACTCCATTCCAGTCAGGTGTTGCATTGTCTACTAGTTGCACTACTCCTATAGTTGATCCTACCTTGTATCGACAATTGGTGGTAGTCTTTTGTACTTGACACATAGTCATCCTGATATTTCCTTTGTGGTTGGACTTGTCTCTCACTTCTCACAGGAGCCTCATGAGAGTCATTGGAAGGCTGCCAAATGTATCTTGAGAGACATTCAGGGTACTACTCATTTTGGAATTCACTACACTTTAGGTGCATCTTAGATAGTGGGCTTCACTGACTCAGATTGGTCTAGTGATTTCAATGATCAGAAGTCTACTTCTGGATTTGTCTTTTTCCTTGGTTCTGGTCTGATTGCATGGTCATGTAAGAAGCAGACTACTATTACATTATCATTGACCAAGGCTGAGTATCAAGGTGCAGTGTTGGCTAGTCATGAGGTTTTGTGGCTTTGTCAGTTGATGAATGAGTTTGGATTCCCTTCCACTCAGCCCACTATTCTTTGGTGTGACAATCAGAGTTCCATTCATATCTCTCACAACCCAATGGAGCATCAGCATACTAAGCATATTGAGATCCACATGAACTTCATCAAGCATCTCATCCACGATGGTGTTCTTAGCTTGGAGTATTTTCCTATAGATCAGTAGGTTGCAAACATCTTCACTAAACCTTTGGCATCGCCTCGTTATCTTCAGTTGTGATCGATGCTTGGGGTGAAGGAAGTTGTCCTTGGGGGGTCTTGAGGATTCCTCCTTCATTAGTTTTTATCTTTCTTTGTGGCTTTTTCTCTCTTTTGGAGAGGATTTTTCTCCCATAGGGTTTTTCTCTGTTTCTCCGCTTATGAGATTTTTTGGTTTTGTACATGGTTACCTCATCGAGCCTAGTTGTCAAGACCCATCTTTTACATGTTTGCATTGGTTTCTTCCTCCCTAAGTTGCACTTAAGGGGGGGTGTTGGTGTGAATAAGTCTTGTACCTAATTTATTCCTTTACTAGGGACTTAGGGGACTTAATTCACATGTTAACTTAGGATATTAGTTGTCTTATCTAGATAAGCATTAGTTGTCTCATCTAGAAGTTACACTTTCCTAGGTAGTTATGAGTTAGTTGTCTCATGTGATAGGATTAAGACACTTGTCATCATCTTGTCTTATCCTATCTCTCATCCTTGCCTTTATAAGAAAGGAAAGGCATCTCTATATTGCATAGCATTGTATAGTATTGCATTGATCATATTGTATCAAATTGCAATCCTTGTTTGGTGGAATAACATCTTGCATTGTTGCTTCTCTCTATCTCTTGTGGAGGTTCTTTGGTGTTGCAGATTGAATATCTTGGGTTGATCACTTCAACACCTTGTCTATGCTATTGCTTACTATTATGCTTTGATATAATTTTTCCAAGCATCCATAGCTTGTTTGAAAGCACTTGTTTTAGTCTTTTAACCATAGCAAAAAGTCAGTGAACCGTTTGATAAAAAGATTTGGTAGACATGTATGAAAAATGTGGTAGCATAGACAAGTGAACTATTTGAAAAAATGCCTCAAAGAAATGTGGTCTCATAGAATTCCATGACAAGAAAATGCAATTGACAACTACTCCTAGTTATTAGTTATGCAATGTGAAGTAATTGCATAACTACTTAGGTTGACTTTGTAAAAACTATATTGTAATTTTTTTTTTCATCTATCAACATCTAGTTGTTAGTTATGCAATGTGAAGTAATGCTTTGAGTTTAAAAGATGTGCAATGCAATGTAATCAGCGATATGAATATAAACTACATAATATAACCATTATTTTTTATGCTATTGTACATTGATATTTAACCATTGCTCAAGATTAAATTTTCAAAGAGTTGAATCATGCACATGAGGAACAAATTAAATTTTGATTGTCAACTTCTATATATCAAATTATCCAATAATCAAGTGTATGTCCATATACAAAAATGGCATCAATGCCAACTCAAACAATTTTTTACAAAATGAGGCATATGCCATCTCAATATCTATTCAAAATTTACATGCCAAAATGTCTATTCATCCTAAACTACTGGGTGGATCATCATCAAATGGAGCCTCTTTGAAGCACTCTTTGGCTTTGAAGGCAGTAGTCAGACAAGAAAAAATCCAAACCACAATTGAGATTAGTTATACTACATAATTTAAAAATCAAAATAATTAACATCAAAATCAATATACATTGAATTATAATTGAACTCTAAAATTGAAATTTTGATTACCTGAAATATACATCTCTTCAAAGGGTCAGGAGTCCTAGAATATGCCCCTCTCAAAGAACCAATCAAACCAACTTTTGAAATGTCAATATACATATATGAAAAAATAAAAAAATTGATACAAGTTAGCATACAATTGTGGTATTAGGAACATATTTACTAAACACAAAATAAAATAAATCATTACACCTCTTTTTAGGCATCTCTTTTTTCTTTATCTCCTTCAATTGTTTTGACACTTCCTCCTTGGAGGTGTTTCTAACACCTACCTTTGAGGTGTTCCAATACCTACTCCTTCAGGCATTGTGATACTTGTCAACAAGGATGTATAGCTCATAATTGCCTATACATAAAATGACAAGTACATATGAAACTACCAATCTATGTCGATGTATGTATAATCAATATAAGATCTTAAAAATCTTAATTCAATTGAATTTTAGTTCAATTACCTTTCCCTTATCTAACATTGTGCCTCCATAGTCTGGACAACACTACACCTCGCACGCACTAGGTGTTTCCTACAAGAGGAAAATAAGATAAACATATAAGTTAATATATAATTTCATTAATGACAATTTGAATGACAAGCAAGTATATAATAAAAAAATGTAAATGAGTGAGTGCGAAAATATATACTATGTACATGTCGAGGCCAAATGGAATGGCCCTAAAGGTGCTATCAGTCACCTATGTGAGCTCCTCCTCAAACATCAACTGTTAAATAGACCATGTAAATAAATATTAGTACTTGATACTATCTCTTATTAATATTCATTTAAAAACAAATGCAATTTATGAATTTACAACTTAAATCTTACCTGTGTAGCTATTCCAACGTCCCCCTCTCTAGCAGGAGAGGACTTTGTAGGGTGTGCTCCACTCCCTTGCATCTAATCTCCTATAGTGTCCACATCATGGAGGTCATAATCAAAAGTGTCCAAGGGATTCTTAGCGGGTTGTACAAGAGGACCCAAGCATATTTGGTGGCACATAGTGCAAGTATGTGGCACAAAAATATGTGGATCTAAGGAGGAGGATGCAGCAGCACTTGATCCATCGCCAACATCACCAGAATGTGGCTAAGCTACTGTAGAAGTATGGGAAACCAAAAGACCACTCAAAGAGTGAATAGCCTGAATAGTTTGTGTGGTTGCATCCTCGATAATATCTGGATGATGTATTGGAGGTGGCGGAGGAAGGGGAGGAGGTGGAACATATGGGCATTGGACTACTCTAACTACCCTTGGTCTATCCTGGGGCATACCTCCACTAATGCCCTAGAAGGGTTTAATGTCAAATTAATTGACATGATGCCCTTTCACAAACTCAGCATATAATTTTTTAATAAAGTAAAATGGTATACCACTATTGTTGTTGGGTGGTTTATAAAAAAACCATACACCAACAATCCCAAAATTTATCTAAAATGTCCTTATTTGTGCACCATTTTATAGAAATTTTTGGTTTATTAACATTAACTGGAAAACCGGTACGGGGGTTAACAAATAAAGAGGCTATTTGGGATTTTGTTATTTGGAGATCTTTCACATCTTCGTAAGAAAATCTACAGAAGTAATATTCCCTCATGGTTTCTCACCATGAAAGAAAGGAATTATGTTGGGTGGAGAGGGTTTCTATATTTTTAATTATTTCTTTCAATGTGTTTGTCATCTAGGATAATCGAGGGATTGTCTTATAAACATCACAAATGCCCCTCAATTGCTCCAATTTTTCACCAATTAAGTCTTCAATTGATGGGCACGGTGGTGGTGGAGCATTTGGAATTTGTGCATTTTCATTCTTAGCCATAATACCTAATTAAAGTTAAAAACTAATTAATCTAATTGAAATTACACAATATAAATGAAATTATTGTAAAAAAACCCTAGTTTTTAATAAAAATCCATAAAAAAAACCCACTTTTTAACCAAAATCCATAACAAACTCTAGTTTTTAATAAAAATCCATAAACAACACTAGTTTTTAATAAAAATCCATAAAAAAATTAGTTTTTAATAAAAATCCATTTAAACTCTAGTTTTTAATAAAAATCAATAAAAAACCCTACTTTTTAATAAAAATCCATAAAAAACTAGTTAAAATTATACAAAACTAATAGAAAAATTGATTAAAACAAAAAAAAACCAAAAACTTACCCTCCAAATCGGATATCAGCTCAAATCGGATATCTATAGCCTAAACATCGCCTCATCACAAGACTCTCAATATCCAATTTGTAATTCTTGCCTTGAGAATTGCTTTGGAGCAATGTATTGACACCCAAGCCAAAAAAAAGTCAACTCGGGATTTTCGTATTTTGTGGTCGATGCAAAATGCAACTTTTTTTACATCGCCACTTTTTGGCCCATCATGATCCTGCACATACCCTAAAATGTAATGCAAACCTATTGTAATGTGCCAGAATGAGATGCATGAGTGAAACACAAAGATGAATGACTCACTTTGGGAGATCCCTAATCTCCCTAATAAGCCATAATAATGCATGTACCTTCCTTAAACTGAAAGTAGAGTGATAATGGAGGATGGAATCACTTAGAAAACATGTCATTAGGCTTGGCTTGATGGCTAGTTGCATCTCCCTAACCTAGAATCCATCATGATTCACCATAGGCAATCATAATCAATCCTTGACAATGCTAGATCTTGAATGAAAGTGAGCTTGAAGATCTACAAAAACACTATAATGTTGCTCCAAGACTTCAACTTTACTTGCTACTTGCTCTTAAATGCTCTTGTGAAAGAATAATTGAGTGCTTGTGAATGCTTAGATCTTGAATTGCTTTCTCTAGATGAAAATAATGACTTGAAGGCTTGTTTATATAGGCACTTCATCTAATTTACTGTTATTTAGATCTTAAATTCCAACATCAACCAAAATTTTGAATTAAAAACTTGAACTTCTCACTCAAACCCTAAAAATGGACCACACAGGACTCATACACCACTTGTGGCGTATGGGTCCCACCTAGGGGGACTCATACGCCCAACATGGCGTATGAGTGCCACCCTAGTTTTTCGGGGTGGGGCCAATGATTGGTTGATAGAAAATTAAATACTTTTGTTGATTTTGTTGGGATTTTAGTTGAAATAAGCCTTGAGATCTAAACTAAATGGTCTTAGGGGCGTATTAATGATGATTTAAAGGGGTATTTAATGCAAGGGTGCTAAAATGGGTCCCAACTAAGTGTGAAATTGTACCTTCTCCAAGAAAGGAGCACAATTTTCTACACTACAAGTTCACATATTAGTATGTGCTAGCTGAATTTACTAATAGTAGCATACCATTTTGAGATGTTGTACATTCTATATTTACAATAAAGTTATAAATATTTTGAAGTTGGTGATATCTTCTTAATAGCTACAAAATAGCTAGATCTGTATAAAATATCTCACTATTTATGCAAATTATTTGTCTCTTAAAGACTTTAGAGTGCACTTAGGCACCTTTTCTCTAAATGCAAAACAAGAAAGTTCAAGCTATTGCAATTTTAGAAAAGATATATAAACCAGAACGTTTAGGGAGAGAGATTGAATAACTCTACGTTGTAGTGGAAGAAGAGCTTCATGAGAGACACTCAAATACAAAAACGTTGTACCTAGAACTATTGAATTCCAAGGGAATACTTGTCTTTCTTTATTTGCTAGCATTAGTCTTCAAGTATACAAACTAACTAAGCATTATAGACCAATTTTTGAAGTCTTTGGAACCTTTTGTTGCTAAAAAGGAAATTTATGGCATTTTTGTTCTTCTAAGGATTTGTTTTAGTTGTGATATGTATCATGGACTAACAATGACTCAGTTGTGGTTTTGTTGTGATTGTACACAGTGTTGGAAATTAATCCCAACTATAGCATTTAATACTCCTACCATCATTTTGTCTTCTCCACTCCTCCATACATGTGAAACCTCTTTTTCCTCCTGTTGCTTCCATTTTATTCACACTTCATATCCACTGCATCAAGACAATTTTTCCCATGAATTAATTGTTAAATCTAAACCAAATCTTATCCTATGCTAGAAAAGTAATTGAAATTAATTATAATTAAATATTTTGTTTTGCCTCCTTTTTGTTGTGCATATATGTTGAACTTAGTAGTTATTTTAGATAGACATGTATGCATTAAAAGAGAGGGCAGAGATAAATGTTTTGCTGTTGCAATAGCTTGAAAAAAACCATAAACATGGGAGTTTTCTTTCTCAGTTTCTTTTTGAGTAAGGAAAAAGAGCAACAGCTCTAAGTTTATCCTATGATAGAAGACATTGTATGTCTTTCAAATATATATATATAATTGAAATCATTTTTCAGATCCGTGTGTTTATATTTCAATATTTTTCTCTCTATTTTGGATTTGGTTTTATTCCTCTGCCTTTTCCTTCACTTGGTATCAGAGCAAGTTTAGCAAACCCAAAGGTTTAGCAGATCCAAAGGTCATTTGTGTTGAAGAATTTCAAAAGTTTTTTCAAGGAGTTAAAATGATTTTCAAAGCTAAGGCTTTCAACAAAGGTGTTTTCAACGAGACAAGTTATCACAGTCAAAAATGGCAGCAAGCACAAGCTTGACTAACCCAAAAATCCCACAGTTTAATGGGAAGAACTATGATTATTGGGCAATCACCATGAAAGATTTATTTTGCTCTCAAGATATTTGGGATCTTGTTGACAATGGATTTCCAAAGCCAATTGACGTAGTAGCATATAATGCATTATCATAAGCAAAAAAGGACTTATTAAGGGATAATAAGAAGATAGACTCAAAAGCCCTCTTCTACATATTTCAAGCAGTGCATGAGAGCATTTTTTCAAGGATTTTAGCAGCAAAAAATTCCAAACAAGCATGGGATATTCTTCAAATAGCCTATCAAGGCATGGAAAAAGTTAAGACAACTAAGTTGCAAATGTTGTGAAGAGATTTTGAAGCAATATACATGAAGGATACTGAATCAATAGATTCATTCTTCACCCAAATTATTGGACTCGTAAATCAAATCAGATCACATGGTGAGACACTTGAAGATAGGAGAGTGGTTGAAAATATTTTAAGGAGTTTTCCCACAAAATTTGAATTAATTGTTGTAGCCATAGAGGAAACAAAGAACCTTTCACAATTTTTAGTTGATGAGCTCCATACATCTCTAATTTCTCATGAGCATAGGCTAAGCAGGTCAACAAATTCATCATTGAAGCATGCATTCAAATCACAAGTTTTAATCATTCATGGTAGAGGCTGGGGAAGATCAAATTTTAGAGGAAGAGGAATAAATTCATATAGAGGTGGAAGAATTAGCCCATCAAGCACAAGTGGAAGAGGTAGCAGCCAAAACTCAAGTCCAAACTCATCTCAAAATCAGTCTCAAGACCAAAGGTATGACAAATCTCAAGTCCAATGTCACTATTGCAAAAAATATGGGCATTATTCAAATGAGTGTAGGAAGAAACAATATGATTTTAGCAAACAAAATGAAAATTTCACAAAAGAAAATCAAAACCAAAAATCAGAACAAAGCACCATGTTCTTAGCATGCAATGTTGCACAAGCAAATGAAAAGGATGTATGGTTCTTAGACTCAAGTTGCAACAATCACATGACCGGGAACCTAGAAATGTTCTCAAGTTTAGATGAAAATGTAAAATCAGATGTCACTTGGGTAATGACAACAAAGTGTCGGTTATGGGTAAAGGAAACATCAACATTCTAACTAAACAGGGGGAGAAAAAGTATATTTCAGATGTGTATTTTGTGCCTAGTCTAAAACATTATCTAATGAGCATTGGACAACTTGTTCAAAAGGGGTATAAAATCTTTTTCAAAAATAGAAAATGCATAATTTTAGATAAATTTCCAAGTAACCATCTCATTGCCAAAGTCAAAATGACAAGTAATAGAATGTTTCCCATAAAGATTAAGCTAGATTTGAATGTGGAATATGCTCAAGCACAACCCACAGTGAACTCACAAGTGGATAAAGAAGAAGTTGCAGCTGTCACACAAACAATATTTCAAGTAGAAATCAAAGATGAATATTGGTTATGGCACTTACGATTTGGGCATCTCAACTTTGGAGGTCTAAACCAATTAAATAAGAAGAGTATGGTAAAAGGTTTTCCATTAATAGAGAAACCGAAAAGAGTTTGAGAAGGATGCATCTTAGGAAAGCAACATAGAGAAATATTTTCAGTCAGTAAGTCAAATAGAGAAAAAGCACCTTTGGAGATTGTGCATTTAGATTTGTGTGGCCCTACGCAAACACCTTCAATTGGTGGAAGTTTCTATTTCTTGACTTTTATTAATGATTATTCAAGGAAAACATGGGTCTACTTTCTAAAGAAAAAGAATGAAGTGTTTGATTTCTTTTCTCAATTCAAGGCTCTTTTGAAAAGCAAAGTGGGTATTACATCAAAGCATTGAGAACAGATAGAGGTGGTGAATACATTTCAAAAGAATTTCTAAATTTTTGCAAGGAACATGAAATTCACAAGTAATTCACAACTAGATACAAACCTCAACAAAATGGGGTAGCTAAAAGGAAAAATAGAACTATCATGAAAATGGCTAGAAGCGTATTGAAAGCCAAACATTTTCCAAATGAATATTGGGCTAAAGCTATATCATGTGCAACCTAGATATAATGAATATATGTCCAACAAAAAGTGTCAAGAACATGATTCCAGAAGAAGCATGGACTAGAAGAAAGCATAATGTTGATCATATGAGAGTATTTGGATACATGTGTGGCATATGCACATGTGCTTGATGAATTAAGAAGAAAATTAGACAACAAAGAATAAAAATGTATATTTGTTGGATATAGTGATGAATCCAAGGCATACAAACTCTACAATTCAATAACCAAGAAAGTTATAATCAGTAGAGATGTGCAGTTCATAGTAGATGAAGCATGGGATGGAAGTTTGGAAAAAACAATTAATATTGCAACAAACTTACCAAAAGAATATAAAAAGATTTTATACTAGCAAGTACTCCATCAAATGTGACTCCTTCCACACCCATTCATGGTAAAAAAATGACTCCTTCAACAAGTGTAAGGACAACCCAATGCATTCTAGCATCTACTCCTTCAAATGGATAGAAAACACCAACTATAAGTGGCATTCAAGGTGCAGGACCATCAAGTGCACATTCCACAAGTTCTAATTCAAGTGATATGTCAAATCCTACATTGGCAAGCTTGAGGAGATAAAAATGAGAAGTATAATGGACTTTTATGAGAAAAATAAGATGAGAATAATGCTGGTTAGATTTCTCTTTTTGCATTTTATTCATAAGTAGAAGATCCAATTCATTTTGAAGATGCAATTAAACATGAAAAATGGGTAAATGCAATGGATGAAAAAATTGATACAATTGAAAAGAATCAAACATGGGAGTTAGTAAACCTTCCAAAAGACAAGGATGTCATAGGAGTGAAGTGGGTTTATAAAACCAAATAAATACAAATAGTTATTTGCAAAAACATAAGGCAAGACTAGTGGCAAAGGGATATTCACAACAACCTGGAGATGATTATAATGAGACATTTGTTCATATAGCACGTTTAGACACTATTAGAATGATACTTGTCATAACAGCTCAAAACAAGTGGTCAGTTTATCAAAAGGATGTAAAATCAGCCTTTTTGAATGGTTATATTAAAGAAGTTTATGTGGAGCAGCCACATGGGTATGAGATTTTGGGTCAAGAAGACAAAGTCTACAAACTAAAAAAGGCAATCTATAGACTCAAACAAGCAATCTATAGACTCAAACAAGCCCCAAGAGTTTGGTATAGCAGAATTGATAGTTATCTAAATTGCAAAATGGTTTCAATAGGTGTAGAAGTGAACCTACATTGTACACCAAGATGAATGAAAAAGGTAAATTTTTAATTGTATGTTTATATGATAATGATTTGATATTCACAGGTGATTTATCAATTCATATTGTCAAATCAGTTATGAGGAAAGAATTTGAAATAACTGATTTGGGACTTGTGAAATAATTTTTAGGCATTGAGGTGAATCAAAGTGATAATGGCATTTTCATCTCCCAATCTAAGTATGCTAATGACATTTTGAAGAGGTTTAACATGAGAAATTGCAAATCAGCTCCAACACCAATTGTCACAGGACTAAAATTAAGTAAGGATGATAAAGGTGCCAACATTGATTCAACTTTGTATAAAAGACTTGTTGGCAGCCTCATGTATTTAACAACCACAATGTCGGATATTATGTATGTAGTTAGTCTTATCTCAAGGTTTATGGAGTCTCCAAAAGTCTCTCATTGGCAAGCAGGGAAAATAATTCTTAGATATGTGAGTGTTACAAGGAACTATGGTGTTCATTATTCAAGGTCAAATGAGTTCAAACTCATAGGATATACGGATAGTGATTGTGTAGGAAGCATTAATGATACAAAGAGCACTTATGATTATGTCTTTCACTTTGGAACATGTGTAGTTTCATGGGCTTCAAAGAAGCAACCAATTGTGACTCTTTCATCTATTGAAGTAGAGTATCTAGCAGCCACAAGTGCATCATGTCAAGTAGTTTGGATGAGAAGAGTTTTGAAAGATCTCAAACAAGAACAAGAAGAGGAAACAAAGATATATTGTGAAAAAAACTTAGCTATAACATCATCAAAGAATCTAGTTTTTCACAAGAGAAGCAAACATATTGATACAAAATATCACTTCATTAGAGAACTAATCAACAATGGAGAAATATTTTTGGATTTTTGCAGGTCTCAAGATCAATGTGCAAACATTTTCACTAAGGCAATAGGGAAAGAAAATTTTCTATCAAAGAGATCGATTGGGCATCATAGATGGCAGCAGTTGTGATTAAGGGGAGTGTTGGAAATTAATCCCAAATGCAACATTTAATAATCCTGCCATCAATTTGTCTTCTCCACTTCTCCATACATGTGAAACCTTTTTTTCTTTCTACTGCTTCCATTTTATTCACACTTCATATTCACTGCATTAGGACAATTTTTCCCATGAATTAATTGTTAAATCTACCCCAAATCTTATCCTATGCTGGGAAAGTAATTGTAATTAAATGTTTTGCTTTGCCTCCTTTTTTTTGTGCATATACGTTGAACTCAGTAGTTATTTATGTATTAAAAGAGAGGGCAGAGAAATATTTTATTGTTGCAACAGTTTGAAAAAAACCAAAAACAGAGGAGTTATTTTTTTCAATTTCTTTTTGAGTGAGGAAAAAGATGTAGAAAGAAGGGGAATTAAAATACAAGAGTATGTATTTACTAAATAAAACATAGCATGTAGATAAAGTATGCTACTGCACACAAACAAACCTTCTATTGATTGAAAATGACCAAATACAGATATATGAGACTCTACAAAGCTCTCGAGATTTTTAATCTCTATTCCAGTGTACATTAAAACAGTTGCATAAAGGTGGATTTATAGGTACCACCACAAAGCGGTTGATCTCCTACAGTCGGTGAGCAGAGACAGTGGAGATTGGAGATAAAATAAAACATATCAGATTGTAGGCAACTTAAAAACTTGCAGTACACGACAAGTTAAAGATAGACAAAAAAATAGATTTTGTGGATAAGCACAAATCCGATTTCCAGAATCTGTCTTCAATTAATGGAGGGAGAAATTAGCATTTATTTTAACACTCCCCCTTAATTTTGACTATATATGCTTCAAAAATTGGTGTTAATCATACAGACACCTATATTCTCTCTGTGAATTTCAAATAGCTTCTTTGCCAGGGGTTTTGTAAATATATCTGCAAATTGATGTTCTGATCTACAGAACTCCATACAAATTTCATTTCCATTTACCAATTCTCGAATAAAATGAAACCTAGTATTGAAATATGCTTACTTTTCTTATGGAAAACATGGTTCTTTGCTAAGGCAATGGCAGATTTGTTATCATAGAAAATTTGAGTTGCTTCTTCCTATGCATGTAACAACTCAGTCAAAATTGTTCTCATCCAAACAATCTGACAAGTTGTTGTCACTGCAACATATTCTGCCTCAATGGATGATAAGGTCACAATGGGTTGCTTCTTTAATGCCCAAGCTACTGCACCCAATCCAAAACTAAATACATACCCATATGTGCTTTTCCTATCATCAACACTACTTGAACATCACTATCAGAATATCCAGTCAACTTAAAATCTGAAACTGATGTCTACAAAATACAAAAATTTGTTGTTCCAACAATGTATCTTAAGATCCTCTTTCCAGCTTGCCAGTGGGTGCTCATGGGAGACTCTATAAATCTAGAAATTAAACTTACATCAAACATTATAGCAGGCCTCGATGTTGTCAAGTACATGAGACAACCAACCAATTTCTTATACAAAGTCGGATCAGCACTTGACCCTTGATCCTTCTTACTGAGTTTTGCACCAATTCTGGATTGGTGTTGCAGCTGGGTTACAGTTCACCATATTAAACCTTCTCAAAAAATCTTTTGCATACTTAGATTGAAAAATAAAAATGCCATCTTCAGATTGAGTAAGTTCAATACCAAGAAAATATTTCATCAATCCTAAATCAGTCATATCAAACTCAGTTTTCATGGCTGTCTTAAAGTCATCAATAGAGAGATCTCTGGCAAAAATCAAATCATCAACATACAAACACACTATCAAAAATTTTCCTTCCTGATTTACCTTTGTATACAAAGTTGGCTCACTTGGACTCCTACTGAATCCTCTGCTATTCAAGTATTCATCAATCCTGGTATACCATACTCTGGGAGCTTGTTTCAATCCATATAATGCCTTATTTAACTTATAGACCGTATCTTCTTGTCCTTCAATTTGTATCCTGGAGGTTGTTTCACATAAACCTCTTCTTCCAAAAATCCATTTAAAAATGCAGATTTTACATCCATTTGATGCATTTTCCACTTATTTTGTGTTGCAATAGACAACACCATCCTCACTGTATCAAGTCTGCCAACAGGTGCAAAAGTTTCATTATAATCAATGTCGAGATGCTGACTAAACCCCTGAGCTACAAGTCTTGCTTTGTGCTTCTCAACCTTACCTTCAACATTTAGCTTAGTTTTATAAATCCATTTAACACCTATACAATTTTTATCTTTAGGTAAATCTACAAGATTCCTACTGTTGTTTCTCTCGATGGCATCAATCTCTTCATCCATAGCTTTTACCCAAACATCTTCTTTAATAGCTTCTTCAAAATTTACTAGATCATATGCAATCAATGCAAAATTTGAAACTTGATCTATTTCTTCATTCTGCTCATATAATTCTCTTAAGCTTCTAGTATTCTGACCTTTAATTCCATTCCTTAATGTAGCTAGTGTGGGATTTGATGCATTACTAACCTCTGATTTTGTTTTTTGTTGTCCACCATAACTAGATGGTTCACCATGCTCTTGAGTTCTGGGCATTCTGAATTGTGATGAGGTAACTCCTGGAGATTGTCTTCTTAGAGTGCTTGCTAGAGGTGTATGTGCTTATGGAATCAACTATACATCCTGTATGGCCTGCTCATTTCCTTCATCATCTCCATGAGATAATACAACTCCATCTGGAACAGAATTATCTATGCTTCCATCCCAAGCCTCTTTTTCCTTGAACTTAACATCTTTGTTGATAATATACTTCTTGGTGATCGGATTATAGAGCCTATATGCCTTAGACTCCTCACTATATCCAATAAAGATACACTTCTCACTTTTGTCATCTAACTTTCTTCTCATCTCTGCAGGTACATGTGCATATGCTACACACCCAAAAATCCTCAAATGAGATACACTGCAACTCTTACCACTCCAAGCTTCCTGGGGAACATGGTCCTTCACACTCTTAGTCAGACTACTGTTTAAGATATAAATTGAACATATAACAGCTACTCCCCAATATTCATTTGATAGATGCTTCTCCTTTAGCATACTCCGAGCCATGTTCATAATGGTTCGGTTCTTCCTTTCAGCTACTCCATTCTATTGTGGAGTAAAATGAGTAGTAAGCTGTCTCTTGATTCCATGATCCTGGCAAAACTCCATGAAATCATTTAGCATATACTCACTTCCTCTATCTGATCTCAGAACTTTAATATATTAGCCAGTCTCTTTTTCAACCAAGACTTTAAACCTTTGAATACACCAAAGGTTTCAGATTTTTGCTTCAGAAGATAAACCCAAGTCTTCCGACTATAATCATCTATAAAGGTTAAAAAATAAATATTACTAGTCAATGACGGTGTTTGCATTGGTCCACACAAATCTGTGTGTAATATCTCCAATGGACCTTTTGCTCTATATGAGAGCCCGGAAACAAATTTCTCTTTGTGATGCTTTGCTAGTATGCAACTTTCACATGAACTTGTTGGTTGCTGAATACTGGGCAACCCTTTCACCATCTGCTTCTTCTGCAACAAATCTAGACCACCAAAATGTAAATGGCCATACCTTAAATGCCATAACCAGGATTCATCTAAACTCTTAACTTTATAAGCATTCAAAGAGTTAGATAGTTCATTTCTTATTGTAAGTGGAAACATCCTATTTTTTGTCATCTTCACTCTTGCTATCACCTGCTTACTTGGATACTTATCAATGATTGTACATACCTCATTTTTTAAGAGCACTCTATACCTTTTCTCGATCAGTTGTCCAATGCTCAACAAATTACATTTTAAACTAGGTACATAATACACATCATCTATTGTTCTTTTTTCACCATTCTTGGTATACACGGCAATCACTCCTTTACCATTAACACTTGCCTTATAATCATTACCTAGCTTTACCTCAGACTGAACACTGGAGTCTAGACTGGTAAACAATTCTCTATTTCTAGTCATGTGATTGCTGCAACCACTGTCCAAAAACCAAACAGCATTTGAACTTGCTTGAGTCACATTGCAAGTCAAAAACACTAGTTTATGATTATCTTCAAACTCCTCTGTGATGTGTGTAGACTGCTTACCAGCATCTGCTTGCTTCTTCCAACACTTGTTAGCAAAATGACCATACTTTTTGCAATAATAACATTGTACCTTAGACTTATCATACCTCTGGTTTCCTTGCTGCCAAGTTCTGCTCTTACTCCCCCTTGAATTAGAAGGGCTCCTTTGAGATTTCTCCTCGGATTCTAAATCAATTCTATTGTCTCTTTGATTAACAGTTTTGCCTCCTCTTCCATTGTTACTAGTCCTTCCTCTGCCTTTGCCTCTGGTAACAGGGAACCAGTCAACTCATCAATCTGCATTTGACTAATGTCTTTAAACTCTTCAATAGGTATAACCATAGCTTCAAATTTCTTTTGCAAACTTCTGAGTACTTTTTCAATCACTCTCTTATCTGAGAGGTCCTCTCCATATTGTCTCAACTAATTAACAACGTTCATGACCTGAGTCATAAAACTATCCACAGTTTCACTGTCCTTATCTTCAGATTCTCAAAGTCTCTCCTCAAGTTCTGCAACTTGACATTCTTCACCTTGGATACACCCTGATAACAAGTTTCAAGAGTGTCCCAAGCCTTCTTTGAAGACTCTGCAGTTGATACTTTCTGAAATATGGATTCATTTAAGCCTTGATGAATAAGGCTAAGAGCTTTATTATCTTTCATTCTGTTTTCCTTCAACCGATTTTGGTCAGCATTTGATAGGGCCAACTCTGCTGCTTGGTCAGGAGGCTCTGGATATCCATCAGCCACTAATCCCCAAAGGTCATGAGCACAAAGTAAAGTTCTCATTCTAATGAACCATGAATCATAATTTTTCTCAGTCAAAATAGGAACTTGTGACTGAGCCAAACTGCTGTTTGAAGCCATGTTGATTCAAATTTCTGATAGATGTAATCTTCAGGTGGAAGGGAAGGGCACTTTAGAGTTACAGCAATCTTTGAACTCACTCACATTCAGCGTAGCTCTCCCTGAATCTCAGAGCTCTGATACCAATCTGTAGAAAGCAGGGGAATTAAAATAAAACAGAGTATGTAAACTAAACAAAACAGAGCATGTAGATAAAGTATGCTACTGCACACAAACAAATCTTCTATTGATTGAAAATGACCAAATACAGATATATGAGACTCTACAGAGCTCTCGAGATTTTTAATCTCTATTCCAGTGTACATTAAAACAGTTGCATAAAGGTGGATTTATAGGTACCACCACAAAGCGGTTAATCTCCTACAGTCGGTGAGCAGAGGTGGTGGAGGTTAGAGATAAAACAAAACATATCAGATTGTAGGCAGCTTAAAAACTTGCAGTACACGGCAAGTTAAAGATGGACAAAAAAACAGGTTTTGTGGATAAGTGCAAATCAGATTTCTGGAATCTGTCTTCAATTGACGGAGGGAGAAATTAGTGTTTATTTTAACAAAAGAGCAGCAGCTCTAAATTTATCCTATGATAGCAGACATTGTATGTCTTTCAAGTATATATATAAAATTGAAATCATTTTCAGATCTGTGTGTTTATAATTCAATATTTTGCTCTTTGTTTTGGATTTGGTTTTATTCCTCTGCCTTTTCCTTCACACGGGCATTTCAACAATTTTGTGGTATTAATACTATAATGTACTACAGTCCCACCATTGTGGAGATGGCTAGATTTGGGTCCAAATAGGTTTTTTTAATGAATACTATTGGCACAATTCTTAGGATCATCCTTATAGATTGGTGTGGAAGAAAAAAGCTTGCCCTAACAAGCTTATTTGGTGATTTCGTCTCCCTTGGAATTCTATCTGGGGATTTTACTTTACTAATGTAAATCTACATACTCTTGACATACTTAAGACTCTAAACACAGGCTACGCTTGTCCAACAATCAATGACTTGAGCCAGCCACTTTGGAGCTGCAATAGTTGCTTGAATGCTAGATGTGGCTTTTGTGGAAACGTAGAAAACCAGGTAAGAAAGAATATTATTTCCAATAATATGATAATGCACATTTCATGCAGTTGCCAATTTGGGAGGAACGATGTGGACTTGATAAAATAAAAATAAAAAATCAGCAAAATTAAGGCAGCAAAGAGGAACCCGACCAATATGAGAACATACTAACTGCACTTTACTTGAAATGGTTGTATAGCTAAAATGAGAAGGATAAATCTAGAGTCTTATGTATTTAATCATATAATATCAATATGTTATCATTATTTTTGCAGATGCTTCCTGGAACTTGCTTCATTGCTAACATAACAACTGAGCAATATTGTTTCCAAAATTCTGGCAACTGGTACACTAGAGCTTGTCCAAGTAATTACGGTTGTCTTACTGTGCTAGGTTTGGTCTTATATATAGCTTTTTTCTCTCCTGGTATGGGATTAGTTCTATGGACAGTCAATTCTGAAATCTACCCTTCCCAGTACAGAAGCATGTGTGCAAGCATTGCTGCAACAGTTAACTGGGTATCTAAATTGATCATTTGAGAGACCTTCCTTTCATTGGTTAATGCATTGGGTATAACATCCAAAACATTTATAGTATTTGTTTCCATTTCCATGGCTGCATTCTTTTTTGTGTATACTTTCGTTCCCGAATCAAAAGGCCTAAGTTGTGAGGAAGTAGAAAAAATATGGCAAGAAATTTAAGAATAATTGTAATTCTATACTACTAGAAATACAACTATATAATGATATGAAATAAAGCGAAAGCTTTATATATTCCCAAGATTCATCTTAACTTAATCTAGCATGTGCCAAGCGATAAGTTCACCATTTTGATTCATAGTGATAACTATCCATGGATCGAGAAGACCACATCTATAGCCCTTTAGCATGTTAGATACAGGATTTATCTCTTATGTAACCAATCTTAAATTGATCTTATTCTGTAGATAATTTATACTTGTTCACACCAACCAGGAGAAATATAGACAAATCGTTCTCCAGGAGAAATATAGACAAATTGGTTTCTCCATATATTAAGTTAATCCAAAGATGTGAGAGTGATAGGCGCAAAAGTTTCACTTGCATTCCACATGGTGGGAAATAATGTCCACATTCTAATGCTGACTCATCCCAGCTATAAAGAAAACAACGCTAGGACTCTCGGTGATTGAAAACACTTATAAGCTCCCAATAGCGAATGGGTGATAATCATGGCTCCCCCATGAACCGACATGTTCGATCGATCTCCACTTTCAGAATGGATCAACTATTTATGGATAGCCGACTCCGCTCTTGGCGTTCATTGTCTTACCCTGCAGAGGGTTGATTGCTTTGTTATAGGCATGCTAATGTGGACTTATCCCAACTAGAAAGCAAAATATGCTAGGGCTATCAGCAATTGGTAACACCTGTAACCTCCCAAGAGGGCATGGTTGATAATCGTGGGTCCTCCATGAACCAATCAGATGCCATCAATCTGCACTTTCTGAATGGATCAACTATTTATGGATAGGGGAGAGGGGTCTATAGTGGAGGACCCTAATTTCGTGTTTCTCAAAATTCTACGTGGAAATTTTAAATCACTCCCAATTCTGTATAACAGTTTATTCGGCAACTCATGTGCTTCTAAATTTCGTTTTAGGGCCACATCATCAAATATGATGCCACATCAGCATGCTTTTTGTTGAAGTATCCAAAAAGGCCCAAAAAAAAAGTGAGACCGATAGTGGTGCACTAAGTCATGTTTTATTGGTGCGTTGATGTGGCATCACATGATTGTCACTTTGCATACTTTATGGATAAAATGTGTTTTGCAATTGAATATTAAAGTGCTCCACTATGGGGTCCACTGAGAACTACTTCTATCCCCACTATTGAACCCTGCTCCATTATGAGCCCCTCTCCCCTAGGTTCAGGCACTGCTCGATTGTGAGGGGCTTACATCTGTTGAATATGGCCGAAGATATAAAATTGAAAGGTTCTCACATTTAATCATTCTATAAAACCTTGAACTTGCCTTCTAGAACAATAAGAAAGCACTACCATATTTGAAGAACTCTTAAGATTAAAATTCGTGGCAGCCTTTTCATTAAAATACAGAAAATGATATTCTCTTTACAAAGTTATATGCAGAGAGTGGCAGGGTAGAATTTAACTCCACACATAATAAAGAGTGGAACAAGGGACAATGCAATCTATAAATTAGAAAGTGAAACTCTTGGACATTATTCTAGAAATTTTAAGATGCACATATGGCACCAAACCAGATGGCAAATTAATCTTTTGTAAGCACATAGTGATTTGATAACAGCCTCTATAACTTTAAACATTCAAAATGCTACTCAAATGTCAGCAACTCAGAAGTCAACTATTGAGCAATGACATAAAAATATGTTGAACAGAAATAGCCACTTTGTCTAATAAAATCTTCCTCGTTTTGCTTAATTTAATAAAATCTCCTATCTATGCATTTGTTAACTCTTGCTGGAAATAGAATTTAAATTTTCTGAGAACTCAGTTATAACCATTTAAACACCTGCCATTGCATATAAAGAGAAGCCACACAGCAATTAAATCTGTCATAATCTTAAAGTAAAGATTTGATTTAAAAACCTTTTTCTTGCAGTGTTGAGACATTGCAAGCATAGCAGTCATGTAAATAATAATATATCTAATATAATAAAAAAGTTTATATTAATTCTCCTACTCTAAATAAGAAAGTGACACTACTCCTAAAGTCACGTATTTGTGTGCAACCACCTCGCCTTCAATCTCTCTTTCCCACCACTGCCACCAAGAATAACACTCGTTTTCATTCACTATCCGCAGGCGTTGATGGCAAAAAATCTTGTCGGACGTAGCTACACTCCCTCTTCACCAATCCATACTGAATTCATCTGCTCGATGACACTGCATTTCTTGACAATGGTATCAGGCAGCTTATGTTATCTTCTACACTCTCCAAAGAATAATTGCAGCTGTGAAGGTTACGAATGGTACAAGGCAGGTAATTTAATTTTATACACCAACTCAAGTCTAAATGTTGGAGGTTATGTTAATTTTATACACCAACTCAAGTCTAAAAGCTGCAGCTGTGATAGGTTGCCAATGGTATCAGGGAGGTTATTTAGTTTACTACACCATTTCAAGTCTAAATGCTGGAGCTGTGATAGGTTGCCAATGGTATCAGGGAGGTTATTTAATTCACAACACCCTGCCAAGTCTAAATGTTGCAGCTGTGATAAGTTGCCAATGGTATCAGGGAGGTTATTTAATTCACAACACCCTGCCAAGTCTAAATGCTGCAGCTGTGATAATTGCCAAGGGTATCAGAGAGGTTATTTAATTCTACAACACCCTGCCAAGTCTAAATGCTGCAGCTGTGATAGGTTGCCAATGGTATCAGGGAGGTTATTTAATTCACTACACCCTGTCAAGATTAAAGTGTGCAGCTGTGATAGGTTGCCAATGGTATCAGGGAGGTTATTTAATTCACTACACCCTCCCAAGTATAAATGCTGCAGCTGTGATAGGTTGCCAATGGTATCAGGGAGGTTATTTAATTCACTACACCCTCCCAAGTATAAATGCTGCAGCTGTGATAGGTTGCCAATGGTATCAGGGAGGTTATTTAATTCACTACACCCTGTCAAGTATAAATGTTGCAACTGTGATAAGTTGCCAATGGTATAGGGTAGGTTATTTAATTTACTACACCCTCTCACATCTAAATGCTGCAGCTGTGATAAGTTGCCAATGGTATCAGAGAGGTTATTTAATTCACTACACCCTGCCAAGTCTAAATGCTGCAGCTGTGATAGGTTGCCAAGAATATTAGAAAGTGAATATTCGAAATTGTTGTGAATATGTTCACGTACTTGCAGTATCCTCAATTGCGAAATGTTACCCACAAGACTGAAGTGAAATGGCTCCTGTATTGCAAACCTACATTCTTTCAACCTTAACCATATCAAACTTGAAGGAAGGATGCCTTTAGTGTCAATGAGCAGATTCTCCAAGTGAAGAAATTGAAGACCAGGTCTGCACAACGTTTCAAGTCTTTGCGAATCACCTCCATTCAGTCGAAGGCGAGACAAATTAATGTTGTTGGATACGGTGCTTAAATGATCTGCATCCCACTGTCGGGTACCCTCTTTTTCAGCGATGGTTCGCCCCATATCTCGTAAATGGTCATGCATATCAAACACACCTTTGTCGTCAACCTTTATCAGTAACTTCAGGGAAAGATTAGATATAGCTGTGTGTACCATCTTGTACAAAGATTTCCAGAATACAATGGGCAATGCTTTGTCTTCTTCAACGAAGAATCAAGCGATGTCCAAAAATATTTCTTTTTCCTCTGCACTAAGAGCATTGTAACTGATTTTGAGTCTTTCATGAATGTCTGGGTGCAGAGTAATGTTGTGAAAAACGTCCGTCCAGCACTTTCTGTCATCATGCTTATCATATAAAAAAGGTTCCCATCACTTCCAGCGAAAGAGGATGCCCCTTACAAGCTTTCACTATTCTATTGGACAGATCTTCGTGAGTGGGGCTTGCAGATGCTCTCAGAAAAGCGTGCCAACTAAATAACTGGAGACTTTCATTTATCTGCAATCCAGTCATTTCGTGGATGCATTCAGATGATACACCCGCCACATTCAAAATGTGTTTGTTTCTAGAAGTAATGATAACTCTGCTACCAGGGCCAGCCAATCCCCAACCAAAGCGTCTGATTGCTCCATACAATCCACATCATCTAAAATGAGAAGCACACGTTTTACTTTCAAACGATCTCTGAACAGAGATATGCCCTCGTCGACACTGTCCACTTCTCCGCCAAACATGCATAAATCTTTAAGAATTTTTTTCTGCAATTTTGTGAGGCCCATGGAGTCTGCAGCAGTGACGCGTACATTAAATAGAAAGGAAGCAGCGTCAAAAAGAGCATAAACATGGTTGTAGAGGGCCTTGGCAAGTGTGGTCTTGCCAATACCACCAATACCGGCCAATATTCCAGATTTAACCACACCTTCCTCTGAATTGAGTTTAAATTTGTGAATGAGTTCCTGGGTGAGGGTTTCCACTCCAACAGGGTGCTTGGCAACTTCTAACGGCACTCTGTCCAATGTCTTAATCACGTCATTCACCACCCTCTTCGCTAGTTGAGCTTCCAACCTGCAAATTAATGTTCACAAACGACCAGTGCAGTCAATAGAAATTGCAAAAGTACTGGTTCTCCACATTCTACTTATATGAAGAGTTGCAAGAAAAGTTTGGAAAATAATAAAATAGTATTGTATATTAGTATAATAATATTTTATTATGTCGAGAGAGGTTTTACAATGGCATTTCGTGTGTTAAGAAAATCTCTATTTTAAATCAAGGAGAATTCTTCAAATCATCTCCCTTCATTTTATTTTTGGTGTGAATCATTATAAAAAAAAATAATTACTTCTTAAAAAAAGGCATGAATAAAGGCTAAAACAAAGACATTCAATAAAATAAAAAAATAATAACAACCAAATAAACCATTATAAAATAAACAACTAAAAAAATCATAATAAAATAATAACTACTTAATCTAAGGTGTGAATAAAGACTAAAATAAAGACATTTATTATGTTAATTTAAAAAGGTGTGAATAAACGCTAAAACAAAGGCATTCAATAATATCAAAAAATAATAACCAAAAGAACCTGTATAAAATAAACAATCAAAAAAATCATAATAAAATAATAACTATTTAAAATAAGATGTGAATAAAAGATAAAATAAAAGTATTTTTCTGTAAATTTTGATATTAATAATAAATTAAAAAAAAAAACAACCAAAAAATAGATATGCACTTTTCCAGTGTAGTTTGCACTTTTCTATAAATAATAATAAATTGGTCTTTTGTTTCTTCTTTTTTCTCATATGTTTGCATTTCTTTATATGGTTAATTGTTCTTTTAATGGTCAATTGTCTCTTTTAATTTTAATTTTAATATTATTATTTTCTTTCTTGTCATCCCTTGGGCCTTGTGCCTCCTATCCCTCTAACATCCTTCTACCTTTTTCTATACCTGTTGGGTCTGCAACAAACCAATTTTTCATATCCTTGAGTTCTCTATCCTGATGATGGATTACAGAGTGTGATCCAAAACGTTGATCCAAAAAGCTTACACACAATCGAATCCAGAAATAACTATTGATATTCTTATGGATTGTGGAAATCTAATAACATTGGTTTCCAGTGTAGTATTAATTACCAACTAAAACTATTATTTAGGCACCTCTTTTTATAAGGAAATGATTTGCTAAAAATAGCTTTAAAGCCCCCATTACACGACTTACACTTTGGTTCCAATAAAATGCATTTAAACACAAGCATTAGAGTGTAGTTTTAAAATAGCCACTTATTATGGCTTTTTAATAAGTAAACATAACCAGTTATAACTGCCTTTTTATGGCTGTATAAATATGGAGAAAGTGGCGCCAATATATGCCCACTTACTAATGGGAAATGAATGCATATTGTTAACTTTAAAACTGTGTCATATGAGGAAGTGGTCAAACCATTTCATAAGGCATTTGATACTATTTTTGGAAGTTATTTTATTATGGAGTGTGGCACACCAAAATTGAATTATAGAGGGTGTTTAGTATTTATTACCTACGTTTTGGGTAATATCCTTCCCCGGGTTCTTTTTTGCCAAGGATTACATCACCGGCAGGTGTTCATAAATCAAGATTGTGGCAAAAATGGGGAATCCCAAGGATAGGAACACATTCATATGTTTCAAGATGCAATGCTAAAATTGGGCGAGTCTTTTTAACTTTTTAGGTGAGTTGATGGCAGAGTTGGAGAAGGTGAGGATGAGATTGTTAAAGACTAGAAGAAGTAGAGTAGCGGCTATGTTCACAATTGGGGAAGTTGGAGGCAAAGTCCGTTCTTCAAACATAGAATTATAATCACCACATTAATTCTTTCAAACAACAATTGAAGCAAATGCAAGTTGTTCTCGCACAACATCTGATAATGATTTGGGTATTGCTCGTGCTCTTTGTTGTGTGTTTTGTTACTTGGTTTCCCAAGACGGAATTGACTCTTTGCATACTGTTTGGACATATTCCTGTCCATTTTGAGAGCTACGGAATTTTAGAGAAAAAAGATCTTTGTTCACTACTGATTTGGTGAAGAAAATTTTTATTTGTCTTTATTTTCAATTGACTTTATAAGATTCAACATCATGAACTGAGGCATATTACAAAAACAAAACAAACAAACAAAAGTTCGAATGCTTTTTTAAGTCACTGTAATTTTCTTTGTTAACTAATAAATTAACTTTAATGTCATAGTAAGTCTTAATTTTAATGTATTGTTTATGAGAATAAACTAGAATAGTACAAAAGTTTCTTCATGTTTACTAGCTATTTACTAGATAGCTGATTGAAGTTATTTTATTTATTTTTTTATTTAGTTTGATGTTATTTTATTTTCTATGTTCTTATGTTTTTCAATCTCTTCTTTTTATTCAATCATTTTAACTTTTTGTATTATTAATCTTTCGTTGTTTATTTTGATGATGAATAATTTTTCTGTATTTTTTTTAATTTTGATAATGAATTCTCCATTTTCTAAATATTTGATAATGAATGTATAGGGATAGAGATAGAGAAATATATGTAGAGAGAGAAAAAAATATATTAATTTTTTATTATTTGATGTTTAGATAATATTATAATATTTAATTTAATATAATTTTAAAAATAATTAAATTTATAGAGAACTTATTTTCAATAATAATAAACATAATATATTATAATTTTAAAAATAATATAAATGTAATATAAATATGTTAAACAAAGTAATAAAAAAATTAACTCCTTGAATTGATATCTCTCGCGTGATAGGATAGATATGCTAGTATATATAAAATGATAAATAAAAATATAGATTTGAGTTGTTTTATTTATTTAAGTATTATTTTATTTTATTTTATAATTATACAAAAAATATTTATTTTTTTATATTGTTTCTTAAAGAGTCAATTACCTTTGGGTTTGTCTCAATAGTTAGACCACTTAGTGGATCTTGATAAGGTTGTTTGATGCTCGTGCTCTGTACTTCTTCTTGTTTGAATAAATTTTAACCCCTCTTTTATTTCAATGGTAAAATTGGTATATTTATTATTTTTTCTTTTATTTTCTAAAGTATTCTTAATATAATAACTCGTCTACAAATAATATATTCTTATATAAATTTGGCTCATAATATCATTATATTTATATTTTAGTATTACTCATCTCTAGAGATAGGTACCAATTTTTAAGTCTCATTTGTCTCTTTTTTGTAGATATAGAAACTCTAACTTAAGTTCTTTGTGATCTTAAGGATGAGAAGGCTCACATGACAACCCCTAATGAAACTCTTAAGTATGAGCTCCAGATTAGTTCAAAAGTTATATATTTATGCAAATTATAGAAAAGGAACCATGAATAAATTCAAAAAAAATGATAAGGAGTACATAAATCCCTCTTCATTCCCTCAAGGCTTCTCTAGAGAAAAATTAACCTTCAATTATTTTTCTCCCCATAAGTGAAGGATGAGTAAGTTATTTCCCATCCTTCATATATACCAAATAAAATAAGAAATTATCCCTATCCTCCAAGGAAGAATAAGAAAGTAAGATTTGACAATCTCATTGTCACTTCTTCTAATGGTACCACCTCCATATGGGTCCTAAATAAAAATTAAAAAACTTTATAGAAACAAACATATTCCACTCCAAAATTGCAAGGACAATGAACAAATGCTGCCCTATCTATTCCTCAAATATAAAGTACATTCACCAAACATGACACGTCTTATTGATATTCATTTCCTTAAGAAGTATTACAAACCACACAATTGGGATAAATATTATTTATTGGAAGATGATCCTTCCAATATTTTTGTTTGAGATTTAGACTTTTCATGCTCGACATATTTATCAATTACATCATTTTGTTGTTGTCTCCCACTTGGAAGGGAACATCCTTTGTTACATTGGCCACTATTCTACTATATTGATGAGATATATTTCCATGATTAGTCCATATGATTTCAATGCTTATGACTATTCTTGTTGATCATATGCTTTACTAATATGATATTTTTTTAAGATGATTATTAGATTCTACATGATTACCATGCTCACACCATGTGACTCCATTCTTATTCACATCATTTACTAATAAGAAATCATTTTATGTTACCATGTTTTATGATTATTATACTTCCCTAAAAAGTTTATCATGATTTAATATCTCTCATGCCTATATGTTCTTACATAATCCCTTGTCTAGAATTCATGAATACTTCCATAACACTAAATTTGGGGTTAACAATGGGGGTATATTTTTAGCTATCATTACATATGTTTTCATGAACATGCCTTTAGTAAATTGTTTGAATATTACATCAATAGTTAGAATCTCATCACTAGTTTGTAGTTTATATTAGATTAAATAAATAAATTAGAATGCTAGTTATTTGATAAATAACCAAGTTAGTTATTAGTTTTGGGAATTTATTCCCATAGGAGGTTTTTCATGAGAAATGCAAGGTTATATCATCCAATGCAATGTAATGAAAATTATCTCAAAGAACTCAATAATATATTATTATGTGTTGTTCTCTATCTACAACAATGGTTTGATTTTATTTTTTGTGTGGTTTTTCTATCATTTTCCACATGGTATTAGAGAATTCATGATGCTAGGCCTGTGAAGAAGCAATGAATAATTTTATTGCATTTTTGTTTTTAAAATGATGTTTTCTACATCAGTCTAACACAATCACAATAAAACTATGATATCTTTTTTATTTCTTAATGAAATTTCAAAATTCAAAATGTTTCAAAAAAAAAAGAGAGAGAAGATAAAAACCAAATATGGTTTGAAGAAATTATGAGTATTTTATAACTAGTTTAAATAAACAGATTGGCATGGTATTTGCAACAGTTAAAGGCATTTAATAAGGCATTATTATATTTGGTTTCAATTATTTATGTTGTGTGTGAAATGTGAGACAATGTGAGAAGAAGGTGTTTAAATTTTTTATGACCATACAATCTATTGAAATCTCCATATAATTCAATCCATTGAAATATCCATGCTTTAATTCATTTGAATAAGGCATTGAGGATGCCATATTCACATTCAAGTATATAATATTTGATAAATTTTGAGTCTTCTTTCTAAACATATAAACTATAGATTCATTCCAAGTTTATGTTTAATTGGATTTGTTGCTATATTTTTAATTATTGATAATGTGAGGTGTCCATCATAGAGAGAAAATAAATTAAAAAAAATTCCGAAACTTATGAAAAATAACTTGATTTTGATGTGCTGGGAGTATTAGGGTTATGTAGTAGAGTGCAAGGATCTGTAAGAATATGATCAAACTACTTAGCATGGTGTTTTAATGACAAAGCCTCTTTTCCAATTCTAAGGTGTAGAATAAAATATATACAAATGCAAGGGTATGACAATTGGTGAAAGTGTTTTTTTTTTGGAAAGGTAAAAAATTCAAACCATAGGCCTTATTCTTCTCTTTATGTATATAATAAATCTTGTAGTTGAGGAAATAACCATAGGCATTTGATAATTTTGTGCATGAACAATTTTTTTTTTAGGAAGGAGTCATAAGGATTTTTGTACCAAAATAATTTGGTTATATTGTAAAAGATTGCATTATCGGTTGAATTAAACACTCAATTTCTTTCTTTTAAACATGGATGCATATAGTGTTTATACTCTTTTGATCTATGTTACACCTAATAGGACTTTCAAAGTTTTGAATGCTACATATGGTAGTTAAAGTGTAAGAAGTTGCAGGTAATGGAGGGTGGAGGTCTTTTATTGTCTCAAGCTATCTTTTTGTTTAGAGATGATACATTGCATGAGAGGCATCATTTCACACATGTGTCCCTTCATGGAGCAAGGGGATCTTGGATTTTTTGACATTTCTTATAGGTGTAGTTAATGTATTCATGTTTTGGTCGATGCCCTTTTGTACAATAGAGGGATTGCTTCTCAAAATATTGGAGGGATATTGACACACTTGAAGGAGATGTGGACTCTCAGAGGAGAGTTATCCTCTCATGTGCAACACTAGAGGAGGGATTTTGGCAGACTCGAAGGAGATGTGGACTTTTAGAGGAGAGTTGTTCTCTCATTATGCAAGGATGATGGGAAAATTTTATATTTGTTCATGTTGTACAAATATTTTGTAAATTTTACAATCAAGAGATCCATTGATGGAGTCAGTTTGACGTTTCCTGGGTGAGCGAGGAGAATCAATTGAGGTGTTTCATCAAATTCTCCAAAAGGGTTGTTGTGTTCAACTCTTCCAGTGTTCCACCCTTTGTTCAAATTGATGTAAAAGAGGGGGAATGTTAAAATATTACATCAATAATTTGTAGATTATATTAATTAGTGTGAATATTTAATTTATTCACTATACTTAAGTGTACTTAGGTTGATGAGGTTAGAAAACATTTTGTCTAACCAAATGTGCAACAATTAAGCCTCTAGAGGTTACCAACTTATTTGGTAAACCTCATGTTCACACCTTTTGAGGTTGGAAGACTTTCCATCTCACCTCAAATGTCACTTAACACTTGGCACACAAGGTTGATGACATGGTCATAGAGGTTGTTGGGTTGCACAATCCAAGTAATCCTAAGTTTGAAACCTATAGGAAATTTTTCTACTCTTTTGTGCCACCTTATGGGGCACTTGTCAATCCACCTCATATGTGGATTTCCTTATCCTTGCCTATATAAGCAGGGAATTGTACTCATTATCATTTAGGTCATCTAATACAATATTGCATATTTTTCATGTGCTTGTCTTCTATCTTTGAGATCTTCTTAATTCTAGTTATATTCTTTATTAAATAAATAAATCATGTGTTTGTTAGTTGATAAATAAATAATTTAGTTGTTAGTTTTGGGAAGTTATTCTTGTAAGACGTTACTCATGAGGAATGCAAGGCTATATTAGCCAATGCAATGTAATGAAAATTATTTCAAAGAACTCAATAATATATTTTTGTGTATTGTTATTTATCTACAAAAATGGTTGATCTAATTTTGTGTGTGGTTTCTCTATAATTTTTCCACATGTTATGGTGCCACGTGATGGTATCCTTACATTCCTTATACATTATTATTGAGCTCTCCAAGATTAAATCAATTTACAAATATTTTTCTATTCCCCTCCAAATTTATTGTATTCTTTACATGCAACTAATTGGAGGGGGCTATAAGGTCACTAAAGTTCTTTTCATAAGTAAGATTATAGCAACCATCACATGATCAAAGGCTATTTTAAATGGTACCACAATACTTTTGCTATCCTAAGGCAATATATATTGGTTTGTTTCATTAATTTTATAATGTGTTCCACCACAACAATATATTTCTCATCCCTTTCCTATTTTTTCTTCTTTCTTTTTTAATTATAGACACCATAATTTTTGTTTAAATTTCTATATGATGTTATTCATTGATTTTTTTCTATTTTGCAAGTTTCCAAGGTGGATCACTCATTCCAAAGAAGCATGTTCGAGGTAGTGAAATATGTATCCTTTTTATGAGTTTTTTAAATAAATTTACTATGATAACTACTTGATTTTATTTTGACATGCATGCTTAGGATAGTTCACATATAAATCAAAGTAGGTGGGAAATTAATAGCCAAAATTACATATCTTGCACTTCTCCCCTTCAAATTCACTTAAGGTAGGTTATCTTTATACAATGAAATGCATATAAATAACACAATTTATCCTAATATTTGGCACATAGTCCAAGCCCTACCTCTCTCCATCTACACTCACTCTTAATGGTTTAGTCCTAGTCTTCATATTTATGATTTACCAAAATGACCTAGATCAAATTTATATTTTATAATTAATTAAAATATTTTTTAAATAAATTCTAAAAATTAAAATTATATTTGTTTATGTTTAAAATTAATTTAAAAATTAATTAAATAGTCACATATAATTTTTTTAAACAAAAATGAAAATTATATATAAAATATATATATATATATATATATATAATTTAAAATCATTCAAACCACTCTAAAAATAAAAATTTGTAAGAAAGTTTTAGACCAATTCTCAACTTAAAACTATACTATAAATATGGGGGCTTTTGTATATTAATTTTTTATTTCATAAAAAAATCTATTTCATTTTTATAGTTATTATTTTTATTTCAAAATAAAAAGTTAATACCCTATTTATTGAGGTTTATATTATATAAGATATGATTGAGTTAGATTCGATTTTTATTAGCCCATAGGCTACATATAGTGTGAGATTTGAGCTGAACTTACGTTGCAAACAACTATTCAGTCCTCGGAAAACAAGTTTCAGCTACCGTTAAATGGTAAATCAGCTGTCATTAAATGGTAAATCAGCTATTGTTTAATAGTAAACACCTCCAAGATATCAATTGAAGGTCTCCAAAATCCCACTTATCATGCAAAAGCAAGATAAATATTATTTTTTCAATTGCAATGGGAACATTATATTTCCATTTGGAATGTTTTTTGTCAATTTGATGACAACTTTCCTTTTTAATTTGAATTGTTTTATGTTTTAAATTTGCAAACATATAATTGAAAATCAATAATTTACCTGATTTCTTTAAGGAAAAAAATTAGATTTGTTTAAGTAGAAAAAATCTAGATTTGTCTAGCAACAAGAATTTGCAGCACACTACATCCATACACACCCATGCACATACTCTCTAACATATTAACATCCATATAATTTTCTATCCGTGTAATCTTTGAACCTCCTTTAAATACAATTGCTAGTTAATTATGAAGAATTAGTTTTCTTTGTTGTAATGACAATTAAATTTAAGATCTTCAAATAATTTTAAATTGGTTTTCTTTGTTGATGAAAATTTAACGAAAAAAACACAACATTTATGAATTCAACTGCTTTTAATTTTTTTTTTAAATGCACTCCATAAAACCCTATCCTTAAATATTGGGTAGGTTGAAAGGAAGCATAGATGTCCCCTGGTATATAAAAGCAAGCAGAGAGAGAGAGGTGTCCGTTACTTACCCTCCAGTTAAATCCATGGACCACCCTGAGCGAGAACAGATCTATAGAAGGGCATTCTTCCATCCGTCAATCTCTTCTCCTTGGTATCGAACTGAATGCCCATTAAATTTTAGACATGGACAGATCTGTTGAAGGCCATACTTCCACCACTCGATCTCTTCTCTTGGGTATCCGTCTGAATATCTATAATGTTTTAGAAATGCTTGCCTGTACGGACTGGAGTTTCCTTGAGGATATCTAACGTGGGTTGGATCCACGTCATAGAAGAGGGGAATGATCTTGGTGTTCACCTCGGTGTTCACCATTGTGGCGGCCTCCTTGAGACACCATGCAGAATCTGCATAGCCTTTAGAAAATATAGGAATCCCTATGGCACTGCTCTCGATTGCTCTTTTCAAGCTCGGCTCAATTATTTCTCCCTTTTCCAATTTGTGGGTGTCTAAAAAGACATTGAGTCCGGTAGCAGTGAGAGCTTGAAAGAGATGATCAACCAGAGTATTTCTCACATCTTCTCCCCTGAAACTCAGAAACACATGATATTCCTTACCACTTTGGAAAGGAATTTTGGTTGAGGGAGGCATGTATTCTTCCATCTTGAATTCTTCCATCTTTGAGAGTTGCAGCCGGAAAGAATGGCAGAGAGGATTGAACCCAAACATCTATGAAGAACTCGAACTCCTATCACACATTCCGGTGTTAGGCAATTCTGTTTGTATGAAGCCAAGTCAAGCTGGGCAATGTCTTTAAAAAGATCTCCACATGTTCAACGACTACGTACCTAACATTTAGAGAGTCACGGCAAACAGGACCACTTTTTATTGAATTGTCTTCTCCATCACCTATACTTTTTTCTGTATTTTTGTAGTTTTCTTTAATCCTTTTCATTTTCAAAAGGTAACAATGCGATTACAAATTACAGAACGTAGACCACAAGCAATGCAGACGAAAATGAGAGGAGTCATTGTTCTATCATGTTCAAATGGTCATGAGTAGCTTAAAAAAGTAGTCATTACAAATTGCATATTTTTTACTTTCTGCTTTCTTTTATTTTACCAGCATTTGCATCTATAGGAGGTTCAAGGGAGAAGCCGATAGGAAATTAAAGAAAAATCATCAATGAATTGTAACAATACGCAATTGGTTATATAAAATAATATTTGGATAGACGTATGCATTGCATAATATAAGTAGGTACATTCTTTTGTTGGATTTTTTTTTTAAACAATGAAATCGCTTTGAACAAATTGTAGCAAGTTTGCATAAGTCAAATTTATATAAGAGCATCTATTTGTCTTTTTTGAAGCTCCTTTTTTTGAAGACATAGAATGTCTATGAAGTGAAACAAAATGTTGAATTAGATTGCTTTGAACAAATAGTTTCAAGTTTGCATCAATCAAAGTAAAAAAGAGCTTCGGAATGTCTTTATTGAAGGTCCTCTTTTCAAGTCTTGGAATTTGTATCTAGTGAAACACAATGTTGTTAGATGAGAAATCAATAAATTGTAGATATTTAACTAGATATGTAAATTTAACAAAAAATAAAATTGAGTTAGAGGATAATTTTTTTCTTTTCTCCACTAGCGATTGACCACCTGTAGAAGATAAAATTTGTAATTGATTAGTTTTAGTATTGTTACTCTATTTAAAAGGGGATAATTAAAACTTTATAACTTTGAGAGAGTGTGTAATTAATTGTACGTAACTAAACATGTTATTGTGAGAGCAAATGTAGGCAAGCTTCTTCTTTCTTTATAATTGCCAATAGCACAAGCACTAGTCAATGAACTACCCGAATTCACATCAACTTCAAATCTACTCACATGTTTGAGATGCAATCATTCCAATTTCCTCTGTACACTCACATTTATAAAAGATTATAAATATTTTCATGTAGGCGGGAAGAATATATTGAGATTGAATGGAAGTGTGTAGAACTCCTCATTACAGCTATCCCCTTTGAATGTTCAAAATTTAACCGACCAAGGCATTCCCCTATCCTTCTTTGCTTTGTGAACTCATAGTGTATTGTCTAGGAATTTACTACAATTATTAGTGCAATTGTTGGTGCTAAAGTTTAAACTGTGTTTAGATAATCATTGAACTATCATCACATAGAGACAAATTAAATTTGCAAGATCAAACAATACCGTGCACTGAGCTAGCATACAATTTTTTTGTAAAATTAAAAGTAGCATGTCAAACTCATCCATGTGGCTCCTGTTTGAACAAGTCCATGGAAAGAATGAGGATCTTTAGAAGAAGATACCAACATTCCTTCCTCAAAAGTAGCCTTAGCTTCTTGTGCTTTAGAAAATTCATTAAAGTACTAAGAGATGGATAGTCCAAGGAAGAAAGAAACTCTAGTAATGAATAGGTTAAACGAAGAGAGTTCATGTTTGTAAAATATAAAAAGGAAAGACCAACTACCACTAGAATAGACACAGCAACATACCATATTTAGAGACCACAAAATATTTAAAATAGGATGCAAAGAACATTGATCCAACTAATGGGACTAAAAAACACTGGCTTACCAACTAGCCCAAATAGGAGACAAGACAATGTTGCAAAAATTGGGAAAGTTATTGATGCAAAGAGGGCTCCAAATTTTCATGTATTAGCAAAAAAATATAGTGATAAATGTTTCAAAAACAATAATACATATGATCTTGTAAACAAATCTTTTGGCACCCTAGGTTTCTCTTGCACTTCTAGGGTTTTTCACCTAAAAGGAGAGAAACGACCCAAAATGCAATGTATACATTCAAAGATTAATGTGATGTGGGTGTAATGTTCCTAGATGAGATGATCTAAATGTAGAAAACTAAAGAAAGATATTGATTATTAGGTGAAAACTAAGAAAATGCATGTTGTTGGAAAACACATTGTGATATGCAAAAACACCTAGAAATGTAAACAAAATAGAACAAAAAACTACGAAATAGAAAGTGTGCACCTGTAAACTTGCTGAGGACTAGGAATGACTCTGAAATGTTGTTGATGCTAAAAATTTGGCCTGTTGGGACTCATTCGCCATTTTGGGCTAATTTTAGCAAATGAGTCCTAGATATAGGAAACTGTTTTGGAGCCTGTTTCAGACAAATGGGTATCCAAAAATGCATAAAACCTTTTTCAGGACTAGCAGTGGAATGAGTCCACTTCTGAATTTTTGAGAATTCAAAAGTGGAAACAGAAGCTTTCGATCTGCACTTCGATTCCTGGCATGTGTCTACCTCTAAAACTTTGATTTTTGGGTCTGAAAGTGACATTTGGTGGATATTTTGACTTTGTCAACAAGGAGATGTCTTCAACAACTTTGCAACTTGATCTTTAATTATTTCCAAGCCTTCAAGATGCCTAAATCTACAAACACACAAGAAGAGAAGGAGAAATGACAAATGTTAGGGCATGGGGATTCGCCTTGGTCAAACCCATTTTTAGGTAATCAAACCAAAACAGAGAAACGATGTAATGAAGCATGAAACAATGGAGTTAATACCTTTCCATGGCGATAGATCTTGAATTTTTGTAGCAAAAGATGAAGAATCTGCCCTTAAATGTCCTTGAAAGCTATCTTGATGACTTGGAATGATAAAACCCTAGCTTGCTTTACTTGAGAACATGATGAGTGATGAATGAATAATAAATTGGTCCTAATTTAGGGTTTAGAGACTTGTACATTTATAGGAAATCCACATAATTTTCCCGTTAATTTGATCCCTAAGGTAGACATGAAAGAAAATAAAATTTAAATTCCAAAATTTCCCACTTAAAACTCAAAAATAACCAAAATAGGACTAATTAGCCATGTTGGGCAACTTAATCCCACCTGGCAGGGACTCATTCACCTAGAGTGGTGAATTAGTCTCAGATGGGCCCTTTTGACAGATGGAATGTTGGGGAATGAGGATTTTTAGTTCTTATGTTGATTTTATCAGGTATTTGATCAATCCAAGCCTTGGGATGCACAATATGGGGTCACAGGGGCCTATTAATGATGATGTAAAGGTCAATTAGGGCTTGGTACACAAAATTCAAGGTGAAAGTGTGATTAAATACACTTTACAACACTAGAATGAGGTCCACATAGCCTGGAAAGGCACAACGTCCAATGTGAATGTGTAGGACACATTACAACACTAGATTAAAGTTAAATTCAATTTACAAGCCTTCTAGATTAATGTGAGAATGCCATTAAAATACATTTTATAATGTTGAATTAAGGTGAAAATAGTTCCATCAATCTAGAAAAGTGTGAAAGTCTTTTACAACACTTTACAACACCTTTATAAGACATTAATAAATTCATTTTATTCAGTTTGCAAGGTCCAAGACATAGTGTGGATGTGAAAAACACCTCACAACACCAAATCAAGGCCTCATTAAGTCCAATTTGTTTTCAATTAATCCCAAATCAAGCAAGCAAAAAGGGATACTTTTTCTGTGTCCACAGTTAGCCCCCACATTAGTGAGAGGATGAACTTGCTTCAAAATCACACTAAAGTAGCATTCAAGAAAGGGTCCAATCATACCAATGCGGATGGTCTAGGATGACAAAGATCAAGGCAGCGGTCAAGCCCCTAGGATCCAAGATCCTAAGTCAAAACAACATAAGTGAAAAATGACACGCACAAGGTGAATGATTTGCAACATGACAAGATACATGATCATACGATGGAAAGAACTAGAAGGAAGAGAAAAGTGAAAATGAAAAGGTGGATCAAGCTTTGATCATTTGTCCAACACGTTGTGGATCAGATCTAGGTTGTTTGTCCAAAATGAAAATGCATACTCACTCTGGGGCAACATAATTCTTGGTTGTCTGTCGAGTGAGAAGGCCCAAAGTATACTCACTCTAGGGCCATGAAACTTCTGGTTGTCCACGAGGTGATAAATCTACAACATACTCACTCTGGGGCCATGAAACTTTTGATTGTCCATGGAGTGAGAAATCCACAAGGTGGATATGGGGAAAATTTATGCCTCAGAATGGGCTTCCCACTCAACCATACCAAATTTATACCTCCTGAAAACTTTAATAAGGTGCCACTTGAAAGAAAATGATTTTCGAGCTCTATGAGGTAAGCAAAACTTCATATGCTTGACACTTGTAGACATTGTAAATGCAAGATAATGTAAGGAGTGTTCAAAGGGATTTTTCTTAGTTCGCACAAGGTCTCATCTTAGGGGACATTGTGCTTAACATCTCCAAGAGAGGATGTTCCAAATCTTGGAGGGAATCAAGCCCAATGACTCCACTTAGAAAGGGACGCATCGCAAGAAGAAAGAAATCACACAATGAAATGTGAGTGTTGGTGTATGCCCCCACTTTAAAGTGATTGTGAACACCATTACTATGAGAAATTGCTTTAGAGTAGGAGACATGAGAGCTTACTCTGAAAGCCCTGTGCCAAGTCATATGTTTCCAAGAAGCTACGTCATGAAAAAGGTAGTATGTCACATGTGAACCAACTTAAGACATTTCATCCACATCCCAAGCTTTCTCTTATATGTTCATGAAAGGTTAACAACTAGCCAACAGAGGCAACAACAAGTGACATACGAGGATAAGGCTACTTAACCCCCTTTCCCCCATTTAGTGCAAAACAAGGGTGAGCCAAAATGATTGATGAAATGCAGGCCAGAGTGAAAATTAGTATCAATTAGAGGAATTAGCTGCCCCCACATAAGGAAGAACACCAAACTCCTAAAAATGTTGAATTTTACTACTCAAAGCCTTACATTCATTAGTGGAATGACCATGAACTCTATGATAGGTGCAAAATGAAGTCATGTAATAGAATTTCTTTTGAGTTCTTGGAGGAAGGGTGATCAAGTGATCTTGGAGAAGTCTTGACAAGATACCCTCTTGATCAATGGTAGAAGGTGTTCCTATATTTTCTAATAAACATACCCCTTGCTTAGATGTACAAGATGTCATACATATGCAAGACTATTTAGATTGTGAGATTTTGGGCTCCCCTTCATAGGAGGGTGTAAAATCTAACGAATTCAATTCATTAGTGTTTTGTGAGATGACATTGACATTAAGCGAAGATGGTTGTGTTTGCAAAGGATAACCATCAAGACTACTAGTTTCTATGATTTCAAGATTTACGACGGTTAAGGTTGGTTTAGGAGAATGTTGTGTGAGAGTGTTGATGTTCAGTGAAGGCTTGAAAATTTCTATCAAAGGACAGTAACCAAGACCATAAGTTGTTTGTTGTGTGTTAGGATCAATGGGGACATAGATAACTTGTTCTCTCGCACCACATTCTTTTGCACTATATCCAAGTTGTTTCATAAGCTCATAACCTTTTCCATAAAGCTTTGTCATTGCTTTTGGATCAGGTTGTTGGTCATTGTTGTGTTTGTCAAAGGTTGTTGTGTAATTGGTTATGTTTTGGTCTAAAGTGGTTTAGGTGGATGCTTTTGAAGGGTCATCCATTAGTGGTGGTGTGAAGTCTAAGGAACCCCAATCATCGCCTAATAGCTTTGTGTGTTGTTCTTTGCCTTGTTGTATGGGTTCCACATGTGTAGTTGATGTCAATGTGTTTAAGTGATTTTATTTGTGTTTCTTAAGTTGTAAGACACTATAAGGGTCAGGATTGGCATCAATGGTGTATACTTTGTTGTTGTAAATGTATTTCATTTTTTGATGAAGAGTGGAAGGCACACCATTCATTGCATGAATTTATGGTCAGCCTAAAATGAGATTATATGAAAGGTCATGAGGCATAACATGGATTGGTGTATTCAATTTGGTTACTCCAACTTGAAAAGGTATAATGATCACCTCGAGCAGTTTCTTTTCGACATTGTCAAATCCCTTAAGATAGAAAGAATTAGGTTGAATGTTTGATTTATCAATGCCAAGCCTATCCAAAAGCCTCACACTACACACGTTAAGGGAAGAGTTGGTATCTACAATATTTCTCTTTATCCTTATGGTATTGTATTGAGCTATGATCATGAACGCATCATTTTGTTTTGCACTTCCAAATGGGGGAGTTCACTTTGGTGGAAAATAATTTCAGCATTCAATTCTTGAATTGCGGCTACTATGTCATTTGGTTGCACATTAGAGGGGATAGGAATTTGTTGTAAGGTCATTTGGAGCATAGTTTTATAGGTAGGTGAAGTATGAAGTAAATCCCATAGGGATATCTTTGCAGCCCGAGTGCTCTTAAGTTGTTCAACAATATCATACTCCCTTAATCGAGATGCAGGAGGCAGTATAGAATTTGGCAAAGGTAAGGAGGTTGGAGTTGGTTGACTTGGTTGTGGATTGTTTCTAGTGTTCTATGTAGGAGCAATAGTATTATGGCTCGGTTGTAGCAACACATTATTCTGAGGTGGGTAGAGGATAAGTTCAGGTTTGTTGTGATTGTGAGTTTTGTGTTATGGGGGATAACGGATGAGTTCAAGTTGGTTTGGAGTTTGTTGTTTATGTGAAGGTGGGTAGAATTAGAGGGTTCTAAGGATGTCCCACAAGGTATGTATGAGGTCTATTGATTGAGGGGGATCTAATGGACACTTGTGCATTCATAACCTCGGCGGTTTTGGTTTGATGTATCTCTAATAAAGGGGAATCTAGAATCACCTTTTTATCATGAGCTAAGGAAGACACATTACTATTATTGTCATTTTCTAACACCATGATATTCTCCCTAGGAGGTTATTTTTTAGGAGAACTATGAATCAAATATTCTTGAAATTGATGGAGTGGTTCTTCTAAAATGACTTCATTGAAAATAGGGGAATGATCGATGGTTATGTATAAGAGCGAATTTGCACCCCATGTGCAAATCGCATTTTTTCCTTTATCCACCTTAGAAAACCAAGTTCGGAGGCTTAATTCCACCTAAGCCCGCTACTTGCATCACACTTGGTGCTTGTTTTAAGCATCAGTGGAGGCGTTTCTTTTAGGGACACCCACACGGTGCGTAGACGTCCGCGCAGCTCGCTTATGTCCCTGACAGAATCTCACATTTGGAGCCTACAGAGGCATTACACTTCCCATTGGGGGTCGATTTGTAATACCCTCCTCAGCCGACTAACCTGAATATGGTCGTTTTCTCCCTCATTCCTTCATATTTAGTTTGGGGACTTGCATTTAAAGGTTGGAAGATCTCTTCACCACTTATGGACTTCATCCACAAGCTTCACATCCTCTTCCAAGCATTCTAGCAAACACTTTACACTTCATAGCAGTAGCATCAACACTCCACCATGTTAGTAGAGCAAGTGTGGAACAAAACACCATTGCAGTAGAGGCTTGAGTTCCTCTCATTTTCTCCCCCATTAGCCTTGAGTGCTCTTGGTGGAGGTGGTAAGCTTTCACTCCTGTCCTCTATTACTTGGTTGAGTAGCATAACACTATTTTGTAGTGCTTTAGTGCTCTTTACTTCATTTCTACTTCTCTATCTATCTGGTTGTCCGTGGAGGTGGGAACACCAAAACGGGGTCATACTAAGGTAGGCCCCTATACAGCCCCAACATTATTTCCCTCTTGTGTGTTGGTATTGAAGACACTCATGGATTGGAAGCTGCATCACTCACATGGTTGTAAGAATCTCCTTTCTTTCTTCTCCTTATCTTTGTCAATTCTACTACTTTATCACATTTTGTCCTTTTCCTACATTTTGTCAGTTCTCAGTAATCCATTTGCTAGCAGTCACTTAATCATTTTCTGTGATAAACTCGGTCTATGGTCCATATGAGATGCTAGCATTCCTCTAAGATGCCATTGCACCACACTGTCGTCTGATTGTTGCACTAACATCCTTTGGTCAAGAGCTTGTTAGTTTTTCTAGAGAACTTTTGTGGCCTTCTCTTTCAGATTCTAGAACTCTCGTCACTGTTCCATTGAGGTAATATAGGACAGTTCACCTCGTGAGGATCTCTGAATGAAGAGAATTTGTGAGTAGAAAATCCCCCTATATCACATTTTGGTGAACCTGACGTGAAGAAAATTGTTCTTTGAAAAATCTGTAAATGGATTTAATAGCTTCTTTTGTTAGCTCAATATCTAATGTTATCCAAAATATTAATGATATTCCATTCAATGCATGTGATGGTGACTTGGATTTTCCCATATCACTCGGTATCTTTAATCCTTCTCATGAGATTCCTCTTGCTTCAGAGGATGTCTTATTGCAAGAAGATGAAATCAATGATACCTTTCTTGATGATACTCTACCTTCTCTTCATTCCAATGCACTTCCTTCTAGAGACGTTGCGTTGGTGAATGATGAATCTCATCATTGTTCCGATGCACTCTCTTTTAGAGATGATTTATTAGCAAATAATGAACCCCCTTCCACATCTGATTCTCTTTGGATCGATGTTAAGAATGTCTCTTTAAGTAACTATTCCACATTTGATCTTATTTGGATTGATGTTGAGAATATGTATTCAAGTAATTATTCTACTAGTTGTAATGAGTCTGTAAATGTGGTGGATTTTTTTGTTGCCCCTCAAGGGTCTAAGAGACGATCATCCATGTGACTCCGACTAGTCCCGCTCCTAAAAGAGTTTTTGTTATCAATGGTGTTTCGTTAAATAGTGGATCTCTTGATCTCCCTAAGGCTCCCTCTTATAGAGCGGCAACCTATACTTATGAGAACAGTATGAATAAACAACCAAGACTTCCTCAAGCTCCTAAACCTACAGCTAAATCACCTAGTGATTACAATATTGTCGAGCAACCTCAGGTTACTTTGAATAAGACCTCACTATGGGACTTGCTTTGGTCTACTCTGGTTTATCAAGGTATGTTTCAGGAAGCCTTGCAAAATATCCTCTTGCCTTCTTATGCTAGGCCAGCATATGTTGATGCGTTGATGGCATATATTCATGTGGGTTCGCCCAATATTACATTCTATCCACAGGAGCTCCCACCTCTGGAAGTATAGAAGCAAGCAGATCCTCTAATGATTATAGTAAATATTAATAAGATAGGCATTAGATGCACTCTCATTGATGTTGATTTGGCACTCAATGTATGTAGTATTGACCTACTGTGTAAGATTAATGTTGACCCATCCTCTCTTAATACTTCTTCTCTTGTCCTCAGTGGGTTCGATAATGTCGATCGACAATCCCTAGGCATGGTAGTCTTGCCTTTGAGGTTGGGGATTTTTACTATTCCTACCCTTGTATATGTCAT
>VDFB02003147.1:0-14708 GCA_007258455.2 Sequoia sempervirens
CATAAAGGAATTTGGGTGGTTATACATGGGAATGTAATTCACGAGAATGCAATGCTTTTAAAATCATTTGCAATGCACATTGTAATGATCTGAAGGAATATAATATTATTTTCTATAATTGTTTTTATTGATGTTCAACAATGGTGTAAGTTGTGCAATCTAATATTGTTGTTCAACAACGGTGTAATTTGTGCAATCTGCTCACCTTTCTACATTGGTATCAGAGCATTAATGATTCATGTGTGCCTGTGGTTAAAGAAGGTATGGAGACTTGCTCTGCAGAAGCTTTTCTAGATTGGGCATTTTGATGCATAGAGCTATTTGGAGGGATGAATAAACATTGTTGCATAAAGGGCATATGAGTGAATAAGGTAGAAATCAAAATTTATTTTCTGGTATGGTAAGCATTTTCAATGTGTGAACCAACAATGTGTAAGGAGGTTATGTGATTTTTCACTTTCAGATTTGAAAAAATAGGAGGCACATTTCTAAAGATTTATGTGAATTTATTTTACACAAAATATATTAGTGTATGTGATGTTTTATGCATCTATTAGGGAGATATAAATTTTTTGATTTTCTTGTAATATTTTTAATGGAGAAGTAAGGCATTACAAGGATAATCTAGATTATTTTTTATTATAATGGATGCATTCTCGGTTGAACCCGACATCCCTATGTATGCATACTATTATGCATTTGTTAATGATGCATTCAAATCCATTGATGTTGCATCTGGTGATTACGATTTAAAGGCCACATTGGAGGCTAGAGGAAATGGAGGCAGGAGGACAACTGTCATCCCGAGTTAGCTTCTCACTCAGGGATGATATTTTGCATGGGAAGCAAATTTGTTTCATCTCTATTCTTTTTAGGAGAAATATGGGGCATGCAGTTGTGTTGTTGGTCTGTGGACAGTTGAATCCACAAACCATTTATGGATAGTTGAGTGTGTCTTGATCCATAATTTTGCAGGTGTGATCTTGTAAATAGTTGAGTAAGTATCGATCTACAAATGAAGGTTTGTTACTGTGGATAATGGAGTTAGTCTCGATTCACAGTCGGTTGGTAATCTAGACATTTATTCAGACAAGAGGAGTTTGGATCGATGCTGATGAAGAGTTGGTAATCTAGACATAAGGAGTTTGGATCGATGTTGATGAAGAGTTGGTAATCAATACATTTACCCAGACATCAGGAGTTTGGATTGATGTTGATGAAGAGATGGTAATCCAGACATTTATTCAGACAAGAGGAGTTTGGATCAATGTTGATGAAGAGTTGGTAATCAAACATTTACCCATACATGAGGAGTTTAGGTTGATGCTCAAGACATTTGTCAGTTGATACTACAAAATTTTGGTTTTCTTTTTTGTGTTGTAAACCTTAAGGGGGGGGGGATATGTAGGAATTTAAGTTTTACATTTTTAAATTTTGTTTTTGTTTTTATTATGTAAACTTTAAGGGGGGTTGTTGGAAATTAAAGTTTACATTTTAGTAAATTTAAAGTTTACATTTAATAAATTAACTATTAGGTTAGTTTTTAGTAATAAATAAATTAGTTGTTAGTTTTAGGGAATTATTCTCGTAAGGGAATTTGGGTCGTTATACACGGGAATGTAATTCACGAGAATACAATGCTTTTAAAAGCATTTACAATGCACATTGTAATGATCTGAAGGAATATAATACTATTTTCTATTATTGTTTTTATTGTTGTTCAACAATGGTGTAATTTGTGCAATCTGATATTGTTGTTCAACAATGGTGTAATTTGTACAATCTGCTCACCTTTCTACAGAAAGCAAGGGTCCATTCCCTTGTACCCCTTCTTCAAAAAAGCGAAGGGTGTAAAAAAATTATGGATGTAGAGAGAAATTCAAAACCAAGTAAATGAACAATGAAGGAAACAAGACAAAAGGAAAAAAAAGGTTGCTAACAAAGAACCAAAAAAATTGGAGCAAACTAGCTCGAAGAGGGATAAAAAAAGATGATCATCACATAGAATAAGAGGGGACTTAACAGTCTCCATACACAAATTCCCTTAAAATCCTTCCTGATGATATCAAACAGAACATTCTGCTCATTCAATAAACTAAGATGAATATTGTTGCCTTCTCAACTGTTAGTAATCATGTTTGGCCATTTGTGCATTTTCTAGTTACTGATCTTGATGGAGCATTGAGAGGCATTGTCGTAATGTGGAATGCATATACTCTAGAAGGTACGCTTCTATCTAAAGACAAAAAAATGAATATTTTATTTCAAACTAAAGTTAGCAATGATGTTTGGATTCTATACAACATTTATGCCCCCTACGCTAACCTCATGAGAAGGAAAACTTGGGAGAACCTTCAAGCTTTTAGCCAGAATGACAAAAAAATTAATTGGATACGTTGCAATTTTCACCTAGGGCTCAATCGGGGAGAAATTATGTTTTAAATTCGTACATGGATTGAAATGTGGCTCCCATAGGGTTGAGCCAATGCGAAGTGTTAAGTATTTCATTGGGAAAAGATGTTTATCGTGCTACCAAGAAGTCTATTGGAAAGCCTTGCCTCCGGTCGGAAATTTGGCATAAAACTCACGAGGAAGAAGTCGTTGCGGGACCTTTCGGATGTCTTACTGGCGGTAGTGTTTGCATATTCATTAGGATCCATAGATTGACCCGGACATTTTATTCATTTGTGGGTTTTATATGTCTCTCCACAGCTGGCGAGGAGTCACCGCCGACCGTTGGCATAGTGCAGCGTCGGCCCAGAAAGAAAGGAGTTAGCCCATGTGTCACCGGCCGACCAAGAAAAGTCTCGAAGTGAAATAAGCTCTCGCTTGAAATGGGACTTGGTGAAGTCTGCCTTGACGAGAATACAAAGCCGAAAGCGGTCGGCGTCGGGGAAGAGATGAGAGGTCAGCGGGTTGGATGCTACGACGTGATGTCTTTAACGACCGGTGAGGTCTGCGAAATGGTAAGGTCAGGTATGAAACTGGCGAAGATATCGAAAATCACGAGGTTCATAAGTTAATGCGATGCCACGGGTGTTAGCGGCGAGGCAAAGTAAAGAAAGATCACAACAAAGGATAATGGGCACGAAATAAAAAGCTTATCGAAAAGCCGGCCCGAAAGGTTTTGCCGACCGAGTGATGTCTCCCCAACAAGAAAGGAGATCTCAGCGAAGGAAAGGAGCTCGGCGAAAGGTCTCGCCGACCGAGCAAAGTCTCCCCGACTGAAATAAGCCCTCGTCGAAACAAAGGCGAAACGTGAGAAGTCTCTTAGGCAGGCCGAAGTCTTCTTAGAAAATAAAGTGAGGCACCGGGGGAGAATGGAGGAGTTCGCTATGAAGTCTCACCGACTTGATGGTGTCTTGCCGATAGCGATGGATCTGTTGCAGACTTCGGTGAGATCTTTTTCCGAATGCAGATGTCTGGGCGATGAAATGGAGATATCGGTATGACTCCTCAGGGCTCGCCATGATGTCTAGCCAAAAACGATTGTCTTGCTGATGCTTTTCTATGATATCGATATAACTTTTACATTCGATGTGAGGTCTTGCCGACAGTGGTAAGCTATGTCGATCGCTGCTATAGAGCATAATCGCATCGGGGAGACACGGCCAGTGTCTCACTGACATGCGATTCTGGTTGAATGACCTTTTGACCACCTGGGATCTTGCATGGCATATGTTCAACCAATCAGAGAGAACTAAAGGCGAACCATTAGCCGTTTGATTGTTTGACTACCCCTGTGAATGAGATCAACAGAGCATAAACGACACGGACTTATTCTGAGATCAAAGGCGATGGAGTAGCTCGGTGAACAACGGTGTGGAAATCTAATGCAGTCAACCTACAGAAAGATCTTGAGCAGGAAGAAGGCCGAAATAAAGAAGAAGTCGTCGGTCTCGGGGACAGCTGTGAGGTCTACTGGAAAAAGGAAAATCGATATTAATGGTAATGCTCCAGGGGGCATTCAAGGAAGCTCTTCAAGGAAGTTCGAGAGTGGACACGAGGGCCAGAGAATAGTACATTAAATGCATGGTTGCAAAAGATCTGAAGGGCCATCCCTGGAGCGATCTTTCACCGACGTGGAAACAGAGGATGCACATTGAATGCATTAGCTTTATTTCCAAAAGATATGAGGGTCGACCCTTCTAAAGAAACTGATATTTTGTAAACCCTAAAAACAAAGGGCTGATACTTTCTAGTGCTGATACTTTCTAGTTTTCATATATATGGCTTTTTGCCTCTTTTTGGAGACAGTTCTTACTTGCATATTTTATGCTTTTGTGACTTCTATAAGTCCTTAGAGGAGAATACTGAGTTTTGTAACTCGTTTTACAAACATTGTATGGTAGAGTTTCACCTTTGGAGATCGATAAAGAGAGCAATTTATGCCTTCTCAGTCATCTGTTTCATTGAGTGTGTTGGATGATTGATATATTTACATGTGAGTTTCTCTTATTCCTTGTTAATACGTCTCATTAATATCATTTTCAAGCAAAAGAGATATGTATATTGCAGGTTATAGGTTATGCTAGTGATGCAAATAGTTTTAGTCGTGAGGAGAGCTTATCATCCTTCTAGGACTGTATGTATCATAGCTTTCTTATGAAATGTTTATGCAGTATCATATGAGTATTGAGTTGTGCATATTAGCTTTTATTAGTTGATTGAGAACTGTGTGTTAAACAGCTATACATGTTTGAGCAAATTTGGTGCATCACCATAGGATTTAATTCTAATTTTCATGCACTCCTTCTCCCCTTTTCCTTACAAAGATTAGTAGTTAAGTGATATTACCAGTCAGGAAGCCGGCCTTCTCCGGAGGTTGACCTCTGTCTACAAGTAACCCACAGCTTTAGAGCTCTTCCCATGTTACACTGAGGTGTTGAACATCAAGTTCAACAGGGTACAATTTCAGTGGATAACAGTTTTGGCACGCCCGGTGGGATGAGTCAGAAGTAAAATTCTTAAGTGTTGTTTTGATGTGCTGACAGTGAGCTAATAGCCTTTAGAGGTCATTTTTAAGCATATTCGGTGACTCTGTGTGGAGGAAAAGATCAATGTGTTTGTTTATATGAGAAAAATAGAAACCAGAAGTTCAAAAGTTGTAGAGTTTTTGCATTTATCGCCCCCAAGAAGAAGAGGGAGAACTCTCAGAAGGACTGTTCCTTCTCCTAAAGTTCAGTCAACACCACCTAGTGTTAGTGACAAGGCATTGTTTTCATACAAAAGGAGAAGAAGAAGAGACCCTCTAGCTAGGCGTTCAACATCTCCTACTCTTAGAACAAAACTTTTTGCCTCCTCATTTGGGGCTTTCAATTGTTCAACAAATAGTATTTCTGCTACAGCAAATACTTCTCAACCAAGTTCAAGTTCTGCTTCAGCAAGCATACCAACGCATTCCAGCTCAATGGCAGCACCAAGGGCCTTTACTTTTGTACCATTCAACTAGGGTAGTCCCCTTAATCTAGTGCAACATGATGACATTCCATTGGCAGCGTTAAAAGGGTTACCAGAGTTTACTGGAGAAGGACAAGTAACATCTTTTGAACATATCAGAGATGTGGCAGCATTGTGCAATGTGCATCATGTGACACAAGAAAATGTAGTTGTGAGATTGTTGGCTGCATCTTTCAAGAAGAAGGCGTTGGAATGGTTTAGAAGCTTGCCGGTGGGTTCTATAAGAACATGGGATGAGCTTGGTGATGAATTTACCAGATTTTTTGAGGAAAAATCTGATCACCTATCTTTGGTAGAGCAGTTAACAACCATTAAAAGAGCCCCACAAGAACAAATGGTGGACTTCAATATCTAATTTCAAAAGACTTGGAACAGAATACCTGCTACGGTAAGGCCTTCTGCTGATTATGCATTTTTGTACTATTTGAAAAGTTTAAATAGTGATATCTCAGTCATGATACAGTCCATGGGGGGTATTTCTTTACCTCAGGCTTATAGTATAGCTATTAAGGCAGAAAATAACCTCATTCAAGCAAGCAAGTTAGCACCTAGGCCACTTATGCCCTACTTCCCTGAAATTCAATCAAATATGCCATTGCAAATGCCATCATTAGCCCCTTTACCTGTTGTTCCAGCATTACCTATTGTTGTGAGTTAGGGAGTGTCAGCTACAGGACCATCAAGTGAATTGCAAGAGATCAAGTCTAGTCAGCATAAGATAGAAAGTATTTTACAGACTATGGGAAATGAGTTGATCAGCATGAAGAAACAATATCAAAGGGCAAGGCCGAATTTTCAATAGCAGAACCAACAACAAGGTCAAAATGCAAATCAGTCTTATCAAAACTAGGCATATCAGTATCAGCAAAATAGGAAACCCTATCAAGGTGCTTATCAGAGGAAAAATTTTAATCAGAGACCATTCCAATCTTATAATCCAGCTCCTCTTAATGTTGTAAGTCCAGTGAAAGATATGGTTCCAGCCCAGAATAACTTTGTGATAGAAAATGAATGGTGTTATTCATGTAATCAAGCACATAACCCAACCTCATGCTCAAATGGGGTAGTTAATCAGGCATTTATGGTCCAAAATGATGTCAGTCCATAGCCAGATGCACCTGCTAATATACTTGAACAACAACCAGATATACATTCTAATGAAACTACATTTTTAAATTGGAAAAGTGAAGAGTTTTGTGGTGTGAATGCTGATTCAACAATTGTATCCAATACACGAGCTAAGAAAAGAGCTCTAGAGGTGGAGCAATTAGCTGATAAAAACAAGGGGCCTACAGCTATAGAAGCATCATCCACACCTATTCTAAATGTACCGAAAAAAGCTACTGTCATACCAATCAATGAGCAGCCTCACAAGAATAAAGAATCGATTGCTGCTAAAGTACATTAGAAGGTACCTTTAATTGCACCTTACAACACTGTGGACAGTATGAAGAAGATGAAAGTGAATATGACCATGTGGGACTCCTTAAGCATTCCTAGACAGGCTGATCTACTTAAAAAGCATTATTTGAAGATACAAATCCTAAACATGTTCCTGCTGATTCCCAAAAGGTCATAATGGCTAATGATGATCAAGGGAAAGTTGCTAATCCTAGTAGTGAAGGGAAATCTACGATTGAAGGTAAGAACATGAGACCTCCTCTGTTCTCTGTTTCATTGATTATTGGAAAAAAATTAGTGCACAATTGTATGGTAGATAGTGGTGCTACCTTTTTTGTGATGCCCAAGCAAGTAGCTGATCAGTTAGGTTTAAAGTATGAACCTTTAAAGAAAGGAGTAGTCTAGCTGGATGGCTCATCTGTTAATACAGTGGGTCTTATCAAAGATGCTAGCTTAACTCTGCATGCTTGCCCTAGTTTTTCAATTTCCCAAGACATTTATGTGGCAGATTTGCCTCCGTATTTTGGGTTATGTTTGTCAAGAGAGTTTACGGCTAAAATAGGGGGATACCTTTCGTCTGACTGGTCTCACATGTTGTTCCATACTAGGTATGGAACTAAAGTAACCATTAAGTCCGAGTTACTTGCAAAAGACAATATAGAACCCTATATACCTAGTGCAATAAATGACAATTGCATAACTTTTCAACAAGACGAGCATGCTGCTATCTCTGATCCTCGCATTGTTGTCGATGATATTCCTGATATACTTTTAGATGAGTGGGAAGCAGGCTAAACTTCTAGTGCTAAAAGCGACATTTATGATGATGCTGGTATGGGTAACTACATGTTTTAAGAAGCTGATATAGTGATGCCTAACTTGGTTAAGAGGCCAGTGAATGATTGTGATCAACAAGATGAAGTTTGGGAAATGTATTTTGATGGCTCAAGGAGTAGACATGGCGCTGGTGGGGGTGCATTATTGGTTTCCCCAAGAGCTGAAAGATATTATGTAGCCTTTAGGTTTGCATTTTAGTGCACTAATAACACAACAAAATATGGTCTTATTCAAGGGCTGGAATGGGTGAGGAAACATGGAATTAAGTGTTTAAAGGTGCATGGGGACAATGAATTGAACTAAAATCAAGTTAGAGGCCTGAATGCTGTTAAAAATGATATTCTTAAATTGTATAAGCATAGGGTTTGGGACCTCATTGAGGATTTTGAGGCTTTCAATATCATTTCAATTCCAAGAAATCAGAATCAACATGCTAACAGATTAGAAGCTGTGGGAGCTCAGTTTGACATTCTGAACAACGTAAGGAAGGAATGTAATCAGCAACACATCAAGGTTATTATCAGGCCTTCGGTGCCCAATAACAATGTTAACTGGCAGGTCTTTGAGAGTGATGAGTAGATTCTGCAATTTCTACTTGAAGAGGATGTGTTTACAACATCAAACCAGGAGAGAATTAAGCAGCAGTATGGAGGCCAGGTACTGCAATTAAAGAACAACAAGTTGCCTAAGGGTTTGGTCACCCTAGAAAGTATTTTCAACTCTGATGATTAGGCTAAAAGTAACAAAGAAAATTTACTGGTTTAGCAAGATCATTATGAGGACTTAGAAATTGTACCCAAGAGAAGCCTCAAGATAGGAAAAATAAACACTGCTACTGAAAAGCAGTCTTTTCTGCAATTATTCCAAGAATTCATTGACATATTCGCCTGGGAGTATGGAGATTTGAAGGGATTTGATCCACATCTTGCACAACATACAATAGAATTAGAGCCAATAGCCAAACCCATAAGGCAGAAACAAAGGTTAGTTAATCCCAAATTGGAGCCATTAATGTAGAAAGAAGTTTTCAGACTTATAGAAAGTGGGATTATCTTTCCCATCAAGCATACTAGCTGGGTTGCAAATCTAGATCCCGCCAGGAAGAAAGATAGAGAGCTTAGATTATGTGTAGACTTCAGAGATTTGAACAAAGCTTCGTTAAAGGACATGCACCCTCTTCCGTCTATGGAACAAATTCTTCAATGTGTGTCAGGTTCTGAACGTTTTTCTTTACTGGATGGATATTCTGGTTATAACCAGATTTTGGTAAGGGAAGAAGATCAATTTAAAACTGCATTCACCACAAAGTGGGGCACAATGGTGTACAGGAAAATGCCATTTGGTTTGTCTAATGCTGGAGCAACCTTCCAAAAGGCTATGGACATGGCCTTTAGCAACTTAATGTATAAGTTTGTTTTAGTATACCTTGACGACATCACTGTCTATTCCAAGAAGACAACATATCACATTGACCATTTGAGGCAGATTTTTGAACATTGACGGGAGTTTGATATATCATTGAATCCCAAGAAATGTGTTTTCTTTATTCATGAAGCAAAGCTTCTTGGGTATGTAGTATCTAGGAAGGGAATCACTGTGGATCCTAAAAGAGTTGCAGCAATCTTGGAGCTGTCTTTACCTCCGCATAAGAAAGGACTTCAGAGTTTCATTGGTCGTATCAATTTTGTTAGGAGGTTTCTCCCTAATATAGCAGCCTTGTTAAAACCCCTTACAACTATGTTAAAAAAGAATGCAGAGTTTAAATGGACCCGAGAAGCAAAAGATAGTTTTCAACTAATCAAGGAGGCATTAGCTTCAGCCCCAACATTAGTTAACCCAAATTTCAGCAAGGATTTTACCTTGTACGCTTTTGGTAGTTTTGATGTAATTTCTGCAATCTTGGTGTAGAAAAATGTAGAAGGGTTGGAGCAGCCCATTGCTTTTTTTAGCAAGGGTCTGGAAGACTATGAGCAGAAGTATACCTTCGTAGAAAAACATGTGCTGGCTGTTGTGAAAAGTTTGAAGAAATTTAGACATCTACTGTCTCATAACAAAATTCATCTACAAGTGGCACATTCTAGTGTGAAAGAATTTTTACTCAGCAAAGATCTAAATGAAAAATGGGTTGGATGGATCACAAGAGTTATGGAGTATGATGTGGATATTCAGGTCACTAAATTGGTGAGGGGAAAAGGTTTATGCTAGCAGCTGGCTAACGAAGACATTTCAGTAGTAGAGGATGAACGAGACTCAGTTTTGGTTAATGTTGGGACAACAAATAATGAAGATACTAGCTGGTTGCAGGAGATGTCACATTTCTTAAGAACTGGGGAATGTCCACCTAATCTGAACAGAATGAAGAGGAGGTACTACCGACTTCAGTCTATTCCTTTCGTCTTGATTGATGATGTTTTATATAGGAAAGATCACAGTGGAGTACTGCTTAGGTGTGTTGATAATGATCAAGTGGATCATATATTACACGAGTTCCATGATGGACCTTCTGGAGGTCACTATGCTACAAGGACAACAACATATAAGATTTTAAGAGTAGGCTATTATTGGCCTAACTTGTTTAAGGATGCACATATATATGTCAAGAGATGTTCCAAATGTGCCTTATTTTCAGGCAAAGAAAAGCTTGCAAATTTGCCATTGCAACCAATTCAGATAGAGCATTCGTTTATGAAGTGGGGAATTGACTTCATAGGGGCAATCAATCCACCCTCAAGTGCAGGCCATTGGTGGATTATCATAGCAACGGATTATTTTACATGATGGATAGAAGCTTTGCCTTTGAAGGAAGCTAATGAAACAACAGTGCCGAATTTTTATGAAGACATGGTTTGCAGATTCAGAGTTCTAGATTCTATAATTTCTGACAATGCCCTGGCATTTGTTGGTTTGAAGGTTGCTGATTGGGCATTGAGGAATGGAATTTACTTGAATACAAGCTCCAACTATTATCCTTAGGGTGACGGACTTGCAGAATCCACTAAAAAAAATCTAATTAACATTATCAAAAGGACGCTTCAGAACAATAAGAGGGATTGGCATGCCAAACTGAAGACTGCTCTTTGGGCAGATAGAATTACCCTTAAGAAGGTGATTGGGAACTCACCTTACATGTTGGTGTATGGTAAAGAAGCAAAATTACCTATTTCTATTGAGTTACCTACCTTGGATATCGCCAGTCAGCTAGTCTTGTTTGAACAGACTGATCCACTTGCCTTAAGATATACTCAACTGATGGAGTTAGAAGAAACTAGAAACAAGGCTATGAAGAACATGGAACGTCAGCAAATCCTAACTAAAAGAACGTTTGATAAGAAAACTAGAGCAAGAAATTTCATGGTGGGAGATCTTGTGCTGAAATGGGATGTTCTAAAGGGCAGGCCGGGCCATCACACCAAGTTTGGCAACATGTGGATAGGTCCATTTATTATCAAAGACTGTAAAGAACACAATGTTTTCCAACTGGCCATAACTGAAGGTGAAGTGCTTCCTATCCCAGTCAATGGGATACACCTCAAGCCTTGTTTTGAGGTTTGATAAGTTCCTTCTTGTACATGCTTTAGGTTAGATTTCATGCATTCAATAAGTGTTGTTGCTCTTTAGTTTAGTTGTTGTTGCATTCCCTAAGTGTTGTCCCAACACAGTAAATAGTTTCACTTCTGTAGTTTCCTATTTTCATAATTGTCTAAGTGATATGTTTCTTGAGTTACAAATGCATTTGAGCCATGTACAAAGCTGATGTTTTAAATCAACCAATCTGAGTTATCAAGTGACTCCATGCCTAATGGACAAGTCTAGGCTACTGGTTTGCATGTTTAGCAGGAAAACATCCAGCTGAGGTCGCCAGAAATGTTACCTAATTTTCACCTGCGGGCTCAAACAGGCAGGGCAATCTATGTTTCAGGTGTTCATGAAGGCTAAATGGGGACTTTGTTGTGCAGGATTAAATCATACACTTGATGTATTTCTCAAGGAAGTATATTAGAAAGCATGCCTCAATCGGATTTGTCATAAAATTCCTATTGAAGAAAGTCGTTGAGACCCTCCTATTGTCTTATTGACTAGCAGTGTGGTTCTATTCATTGGGAATATACTGGTCAGCCAGACATTTTAATCACCATGGGTTACTATATCACTCACCGACTGCTGCACGCAAGGCTAGTCTTGCTGAAATATTTTGGGTTCAGCGTAACGTCTGGCTGAATGAAGGAAGTCTTGGCGAAAGGAGACATCATCGCTATGAGGTCTAGCCGACAAATAGAAGTCTTGCCAAAAGGTTTACGTTTGGCATGAAGTCTCAACGACCAAGTGGAGTCTCATTGAAGGGATTGTGCCTTCGGTATAATGTTTGAGCTCAGCGAAAGGTCTTGCCGACTAAGCAGGGTCTCGCCAAAATAGGAGGAGCTCGGCGAGAGGTCTCGCCGACCGTTGACGGTCTCCTCAAAATGGTCCGAGCTCGCTAAGAGATGAAGGCTTCAGTGTGAGGTCTTTCCGACCCATGGTGGTCTCGCTAAAATGGTTGGCATTGGGATGAAGTCCTGCCAAAAGAAGGAAGTCTCAGCAAAAGTTGGTGCTCTCACTGTGATGTCTCGCTAAAACGAAAGGTCTCGGTGTAATGTTTGGCGTTCAGTGTGAGGTCTTGCTGACACAAAAGGGTCTCACCAAATGGATATTTGGAATCGGTAAGACTCCTGGCCGTGGGGTTTGAGTTCAGCATGATGTCTCACCGAAAGATGTTGGTCTTGCCGAAAGATGGGCGCTTCGGTATAATCTCTCGCTGACTGAGGGGAGTCTTGCCGATAGCGATGGATTTTCCAATAGAAAGGAATATTGGTATGACCAATGGGAACTCGCTATGAACTCTTGCCGATGGTTGTGAGCTATGCCAATAACTACTGAAGGGCATATTACTTCAGCTATCGAACCCGTCTAGTGTCTCATAGACATCTTGATCGATGAAGCGACGCTTGCGAAGCCGTCAGGGGAATCGGTAGCGAATTCAACCAATGGAAGGAATGGAATGGACGTAGGTAGAACGGCTATTTGGAAGCTATCGCCATGAGGGAGAATCAATGAAATATGGTAGTATGGGTCGCTTTACCAATCAAAGGTTGATGAATGGAGTTCGGCGGTAGTGGTATCCTGGAGGTGCAGCATGCGACATTGATGTTGTCTTTCTGGCCGGAGGGATCAACTGAAGAAATTTGAAATAGGAGAGAGAAGAAGCGAAGGAAGAAGCAGCTAATTAAGGACAGCTAGGATATCTCTTGTAAAGATGGGGAAGCCAACATTTATGATAATGTTCAAGACATTCAAAGCGGCTTTGATGGAAGTTGAAGGAGGGAACCGCGGGGTCAAAATTTAAGTACAGCTAGTTGCAAAGATGAAGGCCATCTACTGTAGGCGATATTGCGCGGACTGGACTGCGGGGATGCATTGGAATGCGATACTAACTCTTTATTTTCCGAAAGATCGAGATTGCGACCATTGTAAAAAGCGTCTTTTGTGGCTCCCTAATGCGGCCGTGCTTTTCAGTTTTCATATATGTAGCGCTCATTTTAGATAGTTCACTTGCCATATTTTCTTCTTTTGCCCGGGCTTCTCGAGTCGCCAGAGGAGAATCGCGAGTTTTGTATCTGTTTACAAACATTGTATGGTAGAGTTTCACCTGAGAGATCAATAAAAAAAGAAATTTTTGCCTTCTCAGTTATCCGTTTCGTTGAGTGTGTTGAATGATTGATATATTTACATGTGAGTTTTTCTTATTCCTTGTTAATACGTCTCATTAATAGCACTTTCAAGCAAAGGAGATATGTATATTGCAGGTTATGGTTTATGTTGGTAATGTAAACAGATTTTAGTTGTGAGGAGAATTTATCATCCTTCTAGGACTGTGTGTATAGTAGCTTTCTTATGAAATGTTTATGCAGTATCATATGAGTATTGAGTTGTGCATATCAAATTTTATTAGTTGATTGAAAACTGTGTGTTAAGCAGCTGTACATGTTTTGAGCAAATTTGGTGTATCACCATAGGATTTAATTTTTATTTTCATGTGCTCCTTCTCCCTTTTCCTTACAAAGATCAGTAGTTAGGTGATAACACAAAGGAAGCCGGCCTTCTCCAGAGGTTGACCTTTGTTTACAAGAAACCCACAGCTTTAGAGGCTAGATTGTTGAATTTTACATTCAACAGGGTGCAAAATCCAAGAGATAACAGGCCTCAAATAGAGTTTTAAGATGTGGTACCATAAATTTAATACATATATGTTGAGGTTGAGACTTGAGCATTTTAAATCATATCACTATGTTTATTATAAATCTGATGGTGATCATTCTTGTTTATTATATTATATGTCAATGATATGTTGTTTATTGGTAAAGGGAAAGTAATTATTTTAGAACTAAAGTCTCCACTTTCAACTAAATTTGAAATGAAAGATATTGATGTAACTAAACACATTCTTGGGATGGAAATTAGAAGAGATAGAGTGAACATAAAGCTATGGATTGACCATAATTAGTATGTCAATTCAATTTTATAAGGATTTAACATGTAGGATTGTAGTCCATTGTTTGTTCCTTTTACAATTAGAACAAGGTTATCTGTTTCAGATTGTCCAACATCCCCATTAGATATGGAAGACATGAGTAGAGTGCCTTATTAGAGTGAATTTGCATGTTTGATGTATTTCATGGCCTACACTAGATGGAGATATTTTCCAAGTAGTGGGAGTTCTTTCTAGATATTTTTCTAATCTTGATAAAATTCAATGAGATGGAATTAAAAGAGTCTTCAGATATTTGCGGGGTACCTTAGAGTATTCCTTATGTCATCATGATAATTTGATAAGAGACAAAATTTTCTTTGATATTCATGGTTATGTGGATTTATACTGGGCATGCGATGTTGATAGCAGATGATCCATCAATACTTATGTGTTTACTTTATTTGTTGGTGTAATCAATTGGATGAGTAACTGAAAAGCTAAGGTT
>VDFB02003148.1:0-28831 GCA_007258455.2 Sequoia sempervirens
GTCATTTTTAGGTGTCTACATTTTGCCCCTCTTTGTCATAATGTCGCTTGTCGTATTGTGACAAAGAAAATTAAGTCAAAAATATGCCCTAATGAAGGTACGGAGTATTCTTGCCCCCTCGGGAAATTTTCAAATTTTAGGTCGGCGCCAGAAAAATTTGCAAAAGGTCCCGATAAATCAATTTGATGGCCAGAAAAATAGTGGCGCAGTCGGTTTCAAATTCTGACATGTTTAAAGCAACTTACGGAGAGGTCAAAGGCGCGGAAATGAGCCTCTAGTGTTAACTGCAGTTGAAAAATGTCACTTTCACCCTATAAATAGATGGTCAAAGGGGTAAAAGTCAATTCACTTTCACTATTCACCTTGTAAATCTTGAGAGCTCAGAGCAAAAGGCGCAGCAGCGATGATGGTGATTCCAGTGACAGAGCACCGTGGAGAGATCATGAGGACCTTCAGATGGCCAGAGGGCTCAGGACCTGCGGTATGTACCCTAAACTTGCTTTGTCATTTTCTCGATTTACGTGTTTTTTATGCTTTCTAGGGTAGTGAACGAATGCGCCGCGACGCATATGCGTTCACGTAAGCCGCAATTGACTTTGCGTTAGCCGCATTTGATGCGTCGCGATGCAAGTACAAAGACCAAACGAGCTACGCCACCGGTTTGCGCCGCATTCAATTTTTGGTGCGACGCAAGTGCTTAACCGCATCGCATTTGACCTATCAAAAGCCGCAATCGCAAAGATGCGACGCAACTGATTATTCGAATGCCGCAAATGAATTACCGCGCCGCATTCGCAATGTGGCGACGCAAACGCCTAAATTCACGACGCAAGTGTAATATAGCGACGCACTTGACTTGGTGGAATGCATTTGATTTTTCGAACGACGCATTTGTGTTTTTGCGACGCAATTGCATTTTTGCGATGCATTTGCCTGTTTTCTTTCTTTAACTTGTTTTAATGCTTTCATGCCCTAAGTCATTTTTCGTGATGGTCACAATTGTCCAAAAAGGTGCTAATGCGGTGTTCGTCTTTTTGCAGAGGCAGCTTGCCCCTATATATATATGAGAGAGAGCAGACCGAGGACCTTTCGGTTTGGCGATCAGCTAGGCCCGCGAGAGCTGTGATGATTGATGAGACTCGGTTTATTCCATGTTGCGTTCATGCCCGCCATTCTGGCAAACAGGGGTTTGCTGACGGCACTGTGCGAGAGATGGCATTCAGAGACCTGTTCCTTTCACCTACCGACGGGTGAGGCTACGATTACTTTGGAGGACGTCTACCGTATTCTCCAGATTCTGATTCAAGGGGAGCGGATCGTGTACGATCCCCGTCATGGCGAGCAGACCTTCCGGGCGTACTACCAGGATCAGGGTGCCGGACTCGGCATTGAGGGTTACGAGATCCATTGGTATTTCCTGGCGGAGCATTACAGTCGCTTTGATGCATTCCTAGCGACTTGGTGGCATCTTGGTTCCAGACCGACGAGGACACGGATTTTTGATTGGCTGGGGGGATGTCATGGTCGGTATGCGACGAGAGAGGACAGTTTATGCATGGGGTCCCTATTTGTTGGGGACACTTTATCATCAGCTGCATGACATTGTATACAAGAGAGGAGAGAGTATCTCCTGTGGGACCACACTGATGATGATCTGGGCATGGGAGCGTATTGCCATATTCCGCCCTCTTATTGATAGACCACAGCTGGCCGCGTGGATGCCTTACTCCTACTACTATGCCGGTGCATTACAGCAGACCCGCATGGGTGAGACAGGGTGGTGGCGGCATCGGATTGATACCATGGTGACCTTCATCTGGAGACCCTACAGGGATTATGAGGTATGGGATGATGAGGACGAGCATCTCAGTTTTTACAGGCAGTATCGATACCTGATTGGCAGGACAGTACAGACATCATTGATTATTGAGATGTATCTGCCACAGCGTGTACTGAGACAGTTCGGGGAGCAGCAGGATGTACCCATGGGGACAGCAGAGTATGCCCGATCATCTAGAGAGTATGCATGGGGGCTGGCCATCCCAGTGGCCTTCGCGACACAGTAGATTGACGGGTTAGTAGCCCAGGCCTGGGGTTGGAGAGGTGGGGCAGCAGATCCAGGTACCACACCAGCCTATGATCTATGGTGGCAGGCACACCGACCCGTGCCATTGATAGATCCTGATGGGCCAACACCAGTTGACAGGCGGTCAGTGATTCCACGAGTTCCGCGAGCCAGACGAGGGGGCAGAGGCAGAGATGGGGCAGAGGCAGAGGCAGAGGCAGGGGCAGGGATGGAGATGGAGGGAGGGGTGGAGGCAGGGGTGATGATGGAGGACGAGGTGGAGACGGAGGTCAGGGTGATGATGGAGGTCAAGGTGGAGACGGGGGCCGTGGTGGAGACGGAGGGCGAGGTGGAGACGGAGGTCGAGGTGGAATGGAGGGAGATGGCGGGGAGGCGGCAGCCAGGCCAGGGGCAATTACCCGAGTCTAAGGTGCAGCAATGGCGAGGGTAGCATTAGATGCTATCAGGGTTGGTGAGGAGGGGAGATGGAGGAGGCGGCCTAGGCGGGGAGAGAGGCGGGGAGACAAGAGGGAGCCCGGAGGTGGGGGAGGGGCCGAGAGGCCCGGAGGGAGGCAGGGAGGGAGGATGTCGGGGCCCCAGAGGTGGATGTGGCAGGAGAGGAGGAGGCGGAGGGGGAGAGACAGGAGACGGAGGTGGCAGGAGAGGAGGAGATGGCGGTGGCAGGAGAGGAGGATGATGATGATGACGAGGAGGATGAGGCCATAGGTGAGGCAGAGAGAGTCCTCAGATGGCAGATGGTGGAGGGTGAGGAGGAGATACCATCTTCAGAGTTGCCACCGGATGTGACAGCTGATCAGTGAGTGGCCGATCTACAGCAGAGGTTAGATGCTAGCCAGGCACAGGTGAGATCCTTATAGTCAGCACTAGAGGTAGCCCGTGTGGAGTGGGATCAGGCGGTGATCCGCTAGCAAGATTCAGCACGATGGTGCACAGAGTTCGCGGCCCTATGTTCGGGACCCATAGGGGACATGGCTCGGGAGTTGGCCAGGGTGAGCACGAGGCTAAGTCAGTACAAGACATTATATGAGCAGGTAGTGCCACCAGAGCAGCGAGATCCTACCCTGTCTCAATCACAGACGAGGACAGGTAGTGGACACAGGTCGGGTAGTGGCAGTGGTACCAGGAGCCACAGCAGTGTCGGAGGGTCGACTTCCACAGGACACACATCAGGCCACAGATCACATCACTCCCGCAGGCATACTCCGAGTCATCATTCGGGGCACAGTCAGGGTTCTATTGGTTTAGCTCAGAGGTCAGTACAGGGTCAGCCACTAGTGACAGATCCTACCACTTCTCAGAGTCCAGCGGCAGTGACCTCACAGGTGTTTACTACTGTTGAGATGATGCCTTCATTTGTAGTTCCCTCATCCTCACAGCCACAGGGCATTACAGGACCATCCATTGCTTCAGAGCCAGTGACAGGGCCTCGGCCACCACCACATTCTTCACCCCGAGGGGATGATGAGAGCCTACCTTAGGGGCATATTTGTATTTGGACACATTATGTTTATTGTTGAGCCTGCGAGCTCCATTTTTGGGATATCCATTGACTCTATCCTGTGACATTGCATATTTTTGAGATGAGATTTATATGATGATGCAGTTTTGATGCGACCTATATGTGTTATGTGATGTTCTATGCATTATGTGTGTATGATATATGATGCTTAATTTATGATGCCATTTGTGTATTATGATGTCTATGTTGTGATTTTTGATGTCATGATGATGCAATATTCATATGCTTATGTTAATGATGTGCATGATACCTTTATGTAAAAGATGCAATGATGATGATTATGTTAATGCCATGTTTGTGATTATGTATATGATGTAATGCCATGTATGATACTATTTAATGCCATGGATGATGTATGTATGGACCTAATGCAATGGATATATCATGTATGCACTTATGTTTTTTGAATGACACAGGATATCATCGCAGGATGGACGAGAGAAGATGGCGGGACTGACGAGAGAAGATGACCAGACCAAAGAGAAGATATGAGACCTATGAGAAGATACAAATCCTTCAAAACTTTACTACAAGACTTTTAATATTCGTTGCTCTTTTAATCATCATTGGGCAAACTGTTGTAATGGTCAACAAACACCAAGATATGACGTAGATCTAGGTGTGCAAGGTCGTACCATTACCCAAGACAGAACAGTCACAGACAAGGATGGTTATGACTCATACTAGGAGTGTGCTTGCCCCAGTCTTGTCATCATAATCAACCACAGGCAGAAAAAGACAATGACAGATCATGAAACGTCGTTGCTTCTCTAAATCCTGTTGCCAGGACATCCTTGAGAAACTAGTGACATGATTGCCAAATTACAAAAATAAAGTCTCTATCATGATATGTCGTTGCTTTTCTAAATCCCAAGATCAGGATCTCGCTGAGAAGCTAGTAGTCATGTGTGTCAATTGTCATGCTACGTCGCTGCTTCTCTAAATCCTGCTTAGTGGGATCTCGCTGAAAAACTAATAACATGATAAGAGATAAAAAGACAGTTGCCGAGTGTTTGTCAAGTGCATCTGGATAGCCATTGTTCTGATGCCAAGGTGTCATGTTTGACGATGTCAAGATGTCTGGGTGTTTAAAGTTTTGATGACCTTGAAAATGTCGAGACTTGGTGGATTCAGGAAGGACACATCCTGAATGATGCCGAATGACGGGAGGATTTGATCCCTAATGGTCGTAAGGGGTCCCTCAAAATAATGACGATGCCTAGGAAGGACACATCCTAAAGCATAAATGACAGAGTTGGTTCTTCAGAAGGACTCATCGGAAGAACGCTAGTGTCAGGAAGAGTGATCCTTAGATGTCAGGAGGATCGCTCGAAAGGCCGGATGACAATGACGACGCCTAGGAAGGACACATCCTAAGGCGTAAAGGACAGAGGTTATCTTCCAGAAGGACTCATCTGAAGACTAACCAAAATTTGACAGTTTGACAGGTTATAATGATTTGACTTGCTTTGACTTTTGACTGAGGTTAACCTGTTGTGACCGAGGTTGACTTGTGTTTGATTATATGCCGATATTGTCCTGATGCGAGTGTCATGTTGAATAAAAGATTGCTTTACTTTGTTTCAGGAGTTTTCTTATCTGAAGATTGATTGAAGATTTTTGACATGTGTGCCATTTTAGTGTCATGAACCCTAATGGACTGACCTAGTGCGGCCTCGGGGGCTCATCGATAGATGGCCTTTCCTACGTCATACACTCAGAGACCTCGTAGTTCGACACGACCAATGACGTTGTCTTGATGAGTAAATATTGCGCCATGATTTATTTTGACAAACCTAATGGGACTGACCTAATGTCTCGGGGACTCAAGTATGAGTCTTGCCTACGTAGCAAATGCGCAGAGACAACGTAGTTCGGACAATGACATGGACTTATTGACTTGATTGACTTAGACTAGAGATGACAGTGCACTTGTGTGCGTTGCGCGGTCGACTGTTTTGTTTGGTTTTCTTCAGGGCGTTTTATGATTTTTTTGTCTTTTTTTAGGACATTTTATGATGTTTTTGTCTTTTTTCAGGACGTTTTATGATGTTTTTGTCTTTTTTCAGGACATTTTATGATGTTTTTGTCTTTTTTCAGGACATTTTATGATGTTTTTGTCTTTTTTCAGGACATTTTATGATGTGTTTGATCTCACGTGTCATCCACTGCAGTCGCATGATAAACATTGTGCCCCCAGTTAGGTTTAAGACTTAGCCATTTGCAAGGGATACGGATAGGATGCTGTTGACTTGCTGGACAAATAGTCGTCAGGACTTGATGTCAATCATTCATCCACTAGGATAGGTAGAGTAGGATGTGACGGTGACTGGCGGAATAACGGCAAAGATAGCTTTCATCCTAAGCCAAGTTTAGACCAAGTGACAATAGATGGCGGAGCAATGATTGATTACACATGGCGCCTGTTTGCCAAGTTTTCACCATGGTACCTGTCCAAAGCGCCTGTTTGCCAGGTTTTCACAATTGGACGAATTATTTTTCTTTTTACTATTTTTGTGATTTTTTGATTTTTTTGGTGTCACCAAGACGCCTGTTTGCCAGGTTTTCATCAAGGTGACGATTTTTTTCCATTTTTCAATTTTTTTGTATTTTAGGGTCTTCCAGCTTTGTCCTCTGATGCTATGCGTAGAACTTTCGGAGGTGTAAACTGTTGATGGGTTCAGTCAATTGTTCCCCATCTGGAGTCGCCAGTTGATATGCTCCAGAACCAAAAGAAGATATGATGATATATGGACCCAGCCAGTTTGGTTCAAACTTGCCTGGCTTTTCTCTGTCTGCTTGGTTCTTAGGGTTCTGCATGAGAACCAAGTCGCCAATGTCGAACTTTCTGACCATGACCTTTTTATTGTAGCTGCGACAAAGGCGGTTTTGATATGCCTGGAGGTGATTCAGTGAGTTTTGTCTTCTTTCGTCCAGCATTTCCAGCTCGTGCAAGCGTGATTGTCGGTATTCCTCTTCATTAGCTAGACCCTTCAAAGAGACCCGTAGTGAAGGAATTTCGACCTCAATGGGTAAGATGGCTTCCGCGCCAAAAACCAGGGCGAATGGGGTAGCCCCTGTAGGCGTACGAATGCTAGTTCGGTAAGCCCACAGGGCAGGGTTAAGTTGTATGTGCCAATCGCGGCCAGCGTCATTGACAGTCTTTTTAAGGATCTTGATAATGGTTTTATTCGACGCCTCAGCTTGGCCGTTTCCTTGGGGGTAGTATGGGGATGAAAAGTGGTGTTGGATATGGAATCGCTCACATAACTCACGTACGTCTTGGTTTTTGAACGGACGTCCGTTGTCAGTGATGATGGACTGTGGGAGGCCATACCGGCAAATGATGTAATTGAGGATAAACTTTGATATTTGTTTGCCTGTAATGTATGTCAATGGAATGGCTTCGATCCACTTTGTGAAATACTCAGTGGCGGTGATAATGAATTTATGGCCGTTGGAGGAGGTTGGATGGATCTTACCCACGAGGTCGAGTCCCCATTGAGCGAAGGGCCACGGAGAAGTGATTGGCCGAAGTTCCTGTGCTGGGGCATGGACCAAATCACTATGGATCTGACACTTGCGACAGGTTCTGACATATTCTATTGCATCTGTTTCCATTGTCGGCCAATAATATCCAAGTCTCGTTAGTTTCTTAGCCAGAGTAGGACCACTCGAATGAGATCCGCATATACCGTCGTGTACTTCTCGTAAGGTCGTACATGCTTCATCGGTGTCAAGACATCTAAGGAGGGTACTGTCGAAACTACGGCGGTATAGGGTGTCACTGATAATGGCATACCTTGCAGATTTTCTAATGAAGGACTTCCTTTGGTTATTGGATAGGTTCGATGGAAGGGTGTGAGTCTTTAGATAGTCATAAATGTCCTGATACCAAGGAGAGTGGGGACCAACAAGTTCACAAACCATTTCCGACTCTGGGATATCATATGCTGGTATCAACAGCTGTTCTACTAGGAACTCAAATTGCGACACATTTTTAGGGATGTCCAAGAGAGAACTAATAGTAGCCATTGCGTCTGCTGCCTTATTCTGTACCCTGGGGATTTGTTCAAAAGACACTGATTGGAAGTATGTTAGGAAACTGTCCACCATCCTCTTGTAAGGAAGCAACTTCTCATCCTTTGTTTCATAGTCACCATTCACTTGCTTGATTACTAGCTGGGAATCCCCGAATACAAGCAATGTCTGAATTTTCCATTTGATTGCCAACTTGAGACCTGTAACTAGTGCTTCGTATTCGGCGATGTTGTTTGTGCAAGGGAAAGCAATTCGAAATGACTTAGGAATTGAATCCCCTTGTGGTGTGATGAATAAGATTCCAGCTCCTGAGCCATGACCAGTGTGAGACCCATCAAAATACAGCTTCCATGGTGTTGCTGGTTCTGTATGAAAAATGGACTCGTCAGGAAAGTCAGTTACCAATGGATGAGAGGCTTGCATTGGCGCCTCTGCCAGTTGATCTGCTATTACTTGCCCTTTTATTGCCTTGCGTTCAACATACTGTATGTCGTACTCACTTAGGATCATAACCCATTTTGCCAATCGGCCTGTTAACGCTGCTCGACTTAATAGGTATTTCAATGGGTCAATTTTGGCAACTAGTTGTGTCTGATGATTGAGCATATAATGTCTTAGTTTTTGGGCTGCAAAGACAACTGCGAGACATGCACGTTCAATGTATGTATAATTCAACTCATAACCTATCAGTGTGCGGCTGATGTAGTAGATTGCTCTTTCTTTCCCTTCATGATCATTTTGAGCCAGTAATGCCCCCAGTGCTGAATTAGTGGTCGAGATGTATAGAATTAATGGCTTTCCATGAATAGGCGACATGAGGACTGGTGGTGATAGCAGGTAATCTTTGATTTGCTGGAAGGCCTGTTGACATTTATCTATCCATACGAAGGGGACACCTTTGCGTAACAAATACTGGAATGGGTGGCACTTATCTGCCAATTGAGCTATGAAGCGGCGAATAGATTGTACTCTACCTTGTAGGGTTCTGAGTTCACTGATCCCTCTAGGTGGAGGCATGTCTATGATTGCTTTAACCTTTGCCGAATCGACCTCTATGCCTCTTCGGGAAACTATGTACCCCAATAGCTTACCTGACGTGACCCCAAAAACACATTTCTTTGGGTTTAACCGCACCTTGTACTCTTCTAGTCTCTTGAAAAAAATTTCTAGTACCTTCAAATGATCTTTCCTTGTTGCTGATTTGGCCAATAAGTCGTCTACATAGTCTTCCATTATATTATGCATCATATCATGGAAGATCGTGGTCATAGCCCTTTGGTATGTGGCACCTGCATTTTTGAGGCCGAAGGGCATGACGTTCCAACAGTATGTACCCCATGGGCAAGTAAATGCTATTTTGTGTTGGTCCTCAGGAGCAATTCAGATTTGATTATAACTAGAGAAACCATCCATGAGGGATAGAATCTCATGTCCTGTAGTTAGATCGACTATGATTTCAATGTTGGGCAAAGGAAAGTCATCCTTTGGACATGCTTTGTTTAGGTCCCAGAAATCTGTACATACCCGAATCAATCCATTTGGCTTTGTCACCGGCACTAGATTGGAAATCCATTCAGCATAATCTATAGACCTTATGAATCCGGCATCCAGTAATTTCTTTAACTCAGCCTTAACCAATAGAGCAACTTGAGGGTGCATTTTGCGCAACTTCTGCTTGACTAGTTTAGCATTGGGTACTAGTGGCAGATGATGTAGAACCAGTGTGGGGTCCAATCCTGGCATGTCAGCGTAAGACCATGCAAAGTTTATTTTCTGTTCTACAAAGAATTTATGAAATTCCGGTTTCTCTTCATCTGTCAATGATGCCGCGAATAGGACCATCTTGGGGTCTTCTGGAGTTGAAATGTTATTCTCTATGGTGTCCTCAACAAGCATGGCCGATCTCTCTTGTTGCACAGGGAGAAAGTCCAGTCCTCCATCTTTGGGCGCCTCCGAGAGGTTTTCGCCCACAGATACGTCCTTTGTTTTTACTATTTTACCGTCAAGAGGTGCCTTTCGGTTTTCACCTAGAGACGTTTCATTTTTTACTTTATTTTTACTTTTGCGACTAGAGGACTGAACCGTCTCACCAAAGTATGCCGCGCAATCTAGATCAATAGCAAATCCTGATCTGTGGTCCCCACTTGGTATGCCCTCACGTAATCCCATGAATTCAGCAATGGCTTCATCATTTTGGAACGTGTCTAGAACTAGCGGTCCTTGTTGGTCCCAATCGACTAGTTCAGGGTAGACTAAGGAAATTCCATCGTCAAGGCTAGTGAATTCGGGTGAGGATGTCGATAGCATATAGATGGATGCGTTGATGTTGTAGATGAGGTTATCATCGTCCAACTCGACATCGGACTCTATCCAGTATTCTCCTTCACTAGTGTCATATTCGTTATCATAATAAGGGGTGAAGGTTTGAGAGCCCTGGTTATCAATATCATCTGATACTTCGGATAGATTAGACTGAGGGGGTTCGGATGGTGGTTGTATGTGCTCTTACATGTACAATGCACTATGAAAGTATATCATGTGCTTCTCACAATAATATATATATCAATCAGCATAGTATATATATTGTTACATATATATATCAATATATGTTATATATATCTCGTTACATATATATATCAATATATATAATATTATATTCTCATGAATATTGCATATATCAATTGTTAATTAAATATATATTTAAGTAATTATATATATGTATACTAATATATAAGTATATTCGTTTACATGAATGTAGTAATATACTTATACATTAATATATGTATATTTTAATATACCTATATCATTACTTTAATATCCAACTCAAACACATATAATCCACCTATTCATCAGTTGACATATATTCATGAAATATATATATATATACATGTCTTATTTTTCCAATCAACCTTCCCTTGCATATGGGTTATCAAGGACATATATATATATATATACTTCATTGACCGGTATATAAGTATGAACACATGAAGAAGGACTCCCACTCAAAATGAAGACTCAATCACATGGCCCTATTGAAGAACATCCAAAGGCTAAATCCACATACCAATAGAAAGCATACTCATACCTTTGCAAATGTGAGTGTGTGAAAGCTCAGTTTGGCTCATTAAAGGCTTACCAAACCAAGCTCCTCTCCTGAGTGACACTCCCCCTCGCGTACCTGAGGGCTTGGCTTCTTCCTACATCTATCTTAATACATTGCATAGTAGTTAGCCATTCATTATTAAATATATTAGCATCATAAAACATTTGCATCATTAAATCAATAAAGTACTCATATGTCTCATTTCATCGATATAAAACATGATCATTCCTTTAAAAAGAAATAGCATCTTAATACATATTTACATATTCCATTCACCTACTAAACACATTAAAGCCATGATTTACATTTATCAAAAATTTCACTCATGAAGGTGAACATAAGTCAGTAACCAAGAGACGGCGGGGTGTAACATACTTCCCGCCTTGTGAATCATCATCCTTGAAGATCTAAAGTACCAAAAAATATGGATAAAGTCAAATAAAGGTTTTTCTTTCAATTTTCCAAATCTTGTAGGAAATAAGTAAATATCCAAATAATATCTCCTCATAAAAAAACTCCTTGAAATCTCATCCTTCCTACGCCTTGCGCGGATTGACTTTGCTAACCCTTGGAAATAACTTGTGTGCTTCACACATATTTTCTCTCTCAAAGATATTATACATTATAATAATATTACCTCATGTGTACATCATAAGTACAATAGTAACTATATACCACATGACACCTATACTACAGTGATTGGAAAAAACACATTATCATTGGCTAACTTAATTATCCTTAGTGTAACCCAAATATAAAAGGAATGTCAGTGCATTGTGCACTACTACATGGGTCCCATCATTCCCTTTGATCTTTACACCATCAGATAACTCAAAATCCAAGATCGTCCATCAATGACACAACCATTTACCTTACAATAATACTACTCTTAGACACTTTTCAGTTTCGAGCATAATAATACCTAGTGCAGGAGCACGCAAGCAAACAGGCGATCAACACCACCCAAAAATATTGTTGGTTTGGTTTTCTTCAAATTTCAGTTTGTTTGGTTCTCTTTGTAGTGCCTAAACCTCTTAAATTTAATGCTTTAACAAGATATAGAGCTTTGGTGGAATTTTGTCAAATGTTGTATTTGAAACTACCTTGTTCGACACGCATGCGGAGTTTCAAGCATAGACCAAGTACATAAACTATTTGACCCAATGCCACAAACAATACTGGTCAATTACTTGGTATGTGCAAATGGATTGGATGAAGACCATAGAAGCATTTGAACACATAAGTTAGCAGGTGTAAAGAAATTGACTTGGCATTTAAATGATGAATCGACATGATTCATTTTAAAATTAAAGAGAAACCTAGGGGTAACGTTTTCTTTTCTTGATTGATCGATTTGTTATTCCTTAGGTCGATAACATTATGATATTGAAATTTTTGAAATGAATGTTTAAAGATGTCTTTGCATCTTAATTAAAGAGGTGGATTGATGAAAAAAAAACAAAGGTCACACTACATGGTACAATGACATTCATTAAAAGTTGCAAAATGATGAGGGGTTGTGTAGGTGCCATGTTTAAAATAAATTTTATATTAAAATATGATCAACAGAAAGGAAATGCCTCACATACTCAAGCATTACACTCACAAATGTTTGATTCATGAAAAGTCATGCGTAGAAAGGGAAGACAAAGGGATGAAGCAACTGGAAGGTCATGGTGGGAGGAGAAAGAGACGGAAGAAAGTACAAAAATTTAAAGTGCAAGAACGGGTCGATAATGGGGAGAGACCACATTGTGAATGGAAGGTTGAAATTAGAACACAAGAAAGAATATGTTTAACTGCTTGAGTGACAAGGAATGTGAAAAGAAAAAAAGGCAAAAAAATGAAGCCTGCATGAGGAGATTAGGGGCTGCAACGGGAGGTATGAGGCAGGATATTTGGAATAGGAAATCCAAAGTTGGGGCAGCGCCACTCATATGGCAGTTTAAAATTTAAAATTCATTTAAAAATTCTTCTAAAATGAGGGTGAGTCACTCCACATTGGGATAAGGAGATGGGAGAGTAAAGAAGAGACTACTATGAGAATTTAGAGAGAAAGAGGGGCAGGCATATTAAAGTTGTGACATTTGAGGAAATGGCATTTAATTAAAGTGCATATTTGAATCATGAAAAAGGGTTGTGTGAAGATTAAGAGGACGACGCGGGTTGTGAAGGAGAAGCTCACACAAAGTTCAAACACAACGAATGTTTGAATGCATTTAAACTAATTCAATGAAAGTCGAATAGAGACTTAAAAGGAGGATATGCTACCTTATGGATATGCCAATGTATTGCTGTGAAGCTATGAAAGATTATTATCATTGAAATAGATAATGTGTTGCATACAATTGTCATGTATTTGATTAAATGAATGCATAATTATTGTTGAATTGAAAATTTTCATTGAGTTTATTTTATGCCAGTAAAAATCAAATTTGTGTGTTGCAATCTTTGTATAGTTGTCATTGTTGTGTGAATTTGTGGAGACTTTAGCAAGAAGGAGTACCCTCTTGCGCCAATTGGTATTAGAGTGGGTAGTCCTGAGAGTGGAGAGGATCCACCAGGACATGCAGGTATTATGTGAATAGATCATCGACTGGGAGGCAATTCACACCTAGAGGAAAGTGTGTGAAGCAGTTGTGGATGTTGGGAATTAGTGGAGAGTTCAAGAGGGTTGTTGTAGGTAAAGGAGTCATGAGAAGTGGGGAGCTTGAAGCCACGAAGGAATTTGTTTTGCAGATTGAGTGTGATGGCAGATTGCACGAGGTGAGATTGCAATAGGAAATATGGGTTGGGTCGTAAGGAGACCCATGTAGATATTGTTTTGGGAGAAAGTGGAGGATGAGACATTTGAAAAGATGGGACAGATAGTTCGTGAAGTAGGAAAGATCCAAATGAGAATAGAGAAGTTGGAAAAGAATATTGGAAATAGTGAGAGGAAAGTGGTAAAGAGGAGCAAGAAGAAGAGCAAGGATGGCAGCCCGAGATGGAATGAGGAAGAAGTGAGAGAAGCCCTTATCGATGTAGATGAAGAAGTTGTAGCAAAGACATGCCATGAGGAAGACATGAAGCGATAAGAAGAAAGGATTGAGGTGGGAATCGAAGAGGTCGTAATAGATGGTGAAGGTGAATCAAATTTGTTCGTGCAATTTTTGGTGATTGAGGAAGAGTGGATGTCAAAGCTTGATGTTACAACGAAAGGAGAAAAGAAAAAAGTTACAGCTACGAATGGAGATGAGGTAAATCCATTTTATGATGTTATTTTGGTTTCAAATGAGATGATAGAAGGTGAGATGGATAGAGGATGAGAGCATGTTGTAGATGTTGTGTATTTGTTAGTGGAGATTGTGGAGGATGTTGTTGTTACCTATTTTCACTAATAGCTCAAGCAAGTAGAGCTTTTGTGATTTTCAAATGTGAATAGGGTACATTTTTATTTCTACTACATTACATTCGTGTGCATAAAAAAAATCAGAAGATTACATTACTAGATTGCATTTATGCAGATGCATATAATATAGGAAAGATTGCACAATCTTTTCAAGAAAAGTAATCTTTATTGATAATCTAAATATATAAGGTCTCACACAAACCGTGAGACTAACTCTTTTAGTGCAAATGAAAGAAAACATTATACATTTATAGACATAAAGGAGAATAAATGCACATATAGAGAAAGGTGACCCATCATTGCTTGAATGACGAATCTCGGTCTTGGTCAAGTTGCCTTGCATCATATTCAGTCTTTTGCTTGTCCTACATCCAGCTTTTGCTCCCTTGCTGCTCCTAGTTTCCTGCATCTGAGAGAGAGAGTGTTGTTAGAGCAATGAAAGGTCATCATTCAATATATGCACATACATCTATAAATGTACAATCTGATCCTCATGTGCACTAAAACAACTAGCTTACTACTGATGTCCAGGAAAACAAGGAGCATAATCATACACATTCATCATATGCTTATTTTATTTAACATGTTTGCTTCTTGTGCAAGTATAGGTGAAATCAGTATTTCTTTTTTATTTATTTGATTAAAGCATGTGGGATAAAATGTGGCTCCCACAAGGATTGAGCCTAGCATGCTGCCTTCTTGTTTCATCAAAGAAGGATAGTTACATTTTGGATCACCTATGGATCCTTGAAGACAAGTTTCAGTATCATGGTGATATTGACAAAAGATAGCTCTCTTCTATTAACAAGAGCACTATGTTATCAATATAAGCATGATATAAAATTTAGTCAACTAAAGTTCCATGATGATCTTATAAAATTTCAGTGAGCACATAGTGAATGGTAGTGCATCAGTCACAGGCAAAGCAGTGACGTATGGAAGTCCATTGTTATTACAAATGTAGAAGGAATGATGCAATAAGGAGTGCACAGTGGTAAAGGTGCGTGCACTATGAAGTTCAACTCAAAATATATGCATACAATGGTATAGAATGACAAAGATGTGTTAGGTCATTTAAAGAGGTAGCAATTAACAGAGAAAAACCTATTCATTCTAGTCATAGAGTATGATAAGCAAAGGCAAACTTAGTCATCATGCATACAAAGGATAGTCTCACCTCAATACATAGTCACTATGCAATACCAATGAAGAAGAATGAAAATGTGGTGGGCATTAAGCAAGACAAAATAGACTCAAATTGCTTCAAGCAAAAGTAACTAGCATCTATCAAGTTGTTAAGTTTCAGTTGTTAATAGGTATGTGGAATCTAGAAGCTTTTGGAACATCAAAAATTATGTTAAAATAGCATTTACCATTGATAATCTTTTCATCATCATTGTCCTTGTATTCATAAATAGCATTTCTTGTGGCAATAAATCTCATGTTGAGGCAATAAATCATGTCCAATAGATAGAGCAGTCAATAGTATATATCACAGCCTAGGGCAGTAGGCCAGATAGTCATCAAAGCTCATAAGACATCATACACCATGTGTATGTGTTCAAATCATTAGTCAATAATGAAAGACAACAGCTTCAAATCCATAAAGAAAAATAAAGGAAAAGATACAGTCCTAAGTAGCTACCAATACAGGTGGACAGTCAAGTCTCCATGCCCTTAAATTTCAAAGGGGAGTTTCAAATATGAGGTATGAGGATACCCTGAAGATACCCATTAGGCCTGTGCATGACAAGGGGTCTTAAAGAAAGTTCAAAGACATTCTATTTGCAAGCATGGGAAATTTTCAAAAAGTGGATAGAACAGTACAAGGTTGTGCATATATGATAGTGTTTTTACTTGCAGGGGATAATGAGGTGTAGGAGCTTGATGGTGAAGAAAGCAAAAAAATGATAGAAGGAATGGAAAAAATAAATAGAGTTTTTTACTTATATTGTATTGTGCAATGGCATTGAGTCATTTTGCAAACCATTTTTTTTACTTCACAGGGCTACATTTTTCTTATGGAACAGTCGATTGGATCTCATTCATATTATGATCTTGCTTGGTCTTATCCAAGCAAAGGTTATTATGAAATTGTTGGCCACTACTACATGAGATCAACAGGAAATAGATAAATTTGCGGCCATGATTGAAGGGAAATTTCTTCTGTCTTTTGTAGGAATACATATGTAGGGCATGGATATACAAAAACTTCATGACATATACAGAAAAATGTAACAAGAAAATAGCTCGAAACAACATTATTTCTATAGTGAAAGAAAAATCAAGCAATGAAACCCTCGACCATAGAGACAACAGAATGGAAGGAAAATTTCCATCATTTTTCTTTGGAAAATACAAGAATATGTGGCAAAAGCAGAAAATTTAATTCTCTTTCAGTTCAAAAAGAAAACACATAGGAAAATCAAAGGACGTTTTCATCCTTTTCTGCAAAAAATGAAGCTTGAAGTATCATTTTCAATCACAGGTAATGAAAGAATACAACATTGAATGCAAGAAAACCTTGCTTACCACGCTATTTACAGCTGTTTTTTTACATAAAATCACCCTGAAAGCTTCAAAAAACTCCATCAAAGTAACCATGGCGGCTGAATGAAACCCTAGTAGAGCAATTTCCAGAAGGTCGAGTATGCAAAATGGAAGGCTTTGCAAATGATTTGGTTACGTTTGTTACTAGGTTTTTTACCCTAAAACATATGTCGATACAACCTTAAAGTTTTTTGCTTTTTATTTAAAATATGAGTAACAAATTAATATTCCCCATGGGCTAAGACTTTTAAGTCTTATGCCTTGTGTTGTATTACCATGTGTATACCATGTGGAGGGTCTTCATGACTATGAGAAATTTTTGCTTTGACTCCCTTGGTCAAGCCTTGTAATTTATTTTGCATTATCTTTTAATTGTAAAACATTTTAATAAGTGATAATTTATAAATCACTTAATTAAAAATGTTGTTTTAAATGCAAAAGTAAAGATTTTATGCTTGTAAACATATTGAGAGCATATAGGAATTGGTTAAATCAGTTGGTCAACCAAAGGAGGGTATATAGGGAGGTTAAGGAGGTTGGCTAACATATGGCAGGCATATAGGAGTCTTTATTTTGCTTCTTGGAGTGATGGAGTGAATTTAGGCACCTTTTATTTATGCCTTATGGTTTGATTAAATCAAATTTGACTTCTTCCACACATTGGAGCATTTTTGAGAAAGATCTAGTTACTATATTTTAGGCTTTTTGGAGGCATCCAACCCCAAGAAGTTTCTAGATCCTTTTTTGGTGGATGATGGAGAGTTCATATATTTAGTCTCTTTTGACTCATTTGAGACTTAGTTCTTACTTGTTCTTTTTTTGCTTTGTGACTTTTTTGAGTCCTTTGGAGAAAAGACAATGCTTTTGTAACTCACTATTTTGGACATAAATAACAGTGGAAACCTTGATTATAAATTATTTGGAGTTTTTCCTTCTTGTTCTTTGCTTCATTGTGTGCACTCAAGTGATTTGATCAAGTTATTTGTGAGGTATTGTTTATTTCCGTATAGCTTTGTCTCATGTTTAGCACCTTTATGCAAGAGTTTGTTTGTGCAAGTCATAATTTGTGTCAAAATTGCAAATAACTTTTAGTTGTGAAGTTGCCTTCCTCCTGGAAGTTTTAGCATTAGGACCTCCTTATGAAATATTTATGCAGAAAAACACGATGAAGTTGTGCAAGTTAAATTATTTCACAGTGAACAAGCGTTTATAATCTGAGATTTATGTTCAAGTTCAGCTTGGTGTATCACCTTAGGAGTAGTTTTTTCAGCTTAGGTACTCCTTCTTACCCTTTTCCTTGATAAGCAATAGTTTTAGGTGAGTACCAAAGGAAGTCAACCTTATCTGAAGGTTTGATCTCATATAAGAAACCCACACCTTGAGATCATTCACATGTTTTCATTGGATTATTGAACTTCAAATTCAACAGGGTGCAAATCTAGGAGATAACAGTTGCAATATTTTGGTGGAGGTGGTCAGTTCAAGGTGGATTTGAACCCACAGAGGAGGAGAAAAGAGTGTAGATTATTTGGCAAAGGAGGTCAAGCTTTGGTGGACATGAGTCCACAAGGGGGAAAGGGAGGAAAACGTAGTGTTACTAGAGGGATGTGGTTTGTGTTCTAGAGAAGTGTTGGAAGAAGCGAAAGAAATAATTTTGGGGCACTTGATATGGCAATGGAGTTTGCTGCAAATTGTTTACAATCTCAAATAGTGATTCCATCACTCAACTCCACCATTGTGAGCCTATGCTAACAATATTTCTACCTGGTGTGTCTGGTGCAGGAGCACACAAGCGGATAGGTGATTAGTGTTGGCCTCCTCTAATGGTTCAATAACAAAGCCCTTAAAGTTGTAATTTAGAGATTAGATATCTGCACTAAGTAGTTATCTTGTTCATCATCAAGGTTCATTTCATTGTCAACCCAGCGACATGAACTTGAAATGGGTCAACACTATCTGTGCACTAGGACTCAACTGTAGTCATCCTTACCCTATAACTAGAAAGGAAACAATACTAAAAATAAAATGCTCAAAAGGGATTAACATAAGTGTTGAACATGAATCAACAACTAAACTGAGCATCAACAACTAAACTAAAATGGATGACATAAATAGAAATCTCAGCAAACAAACAGGAAGTTACTCTGTCTACCTTGGCTGCAGGAACAGTCACAGAACAAAGTTCCAATGGTTGTAGGAACAAACAACTGTTGAGACCAAAACTAATTATTGAACAGAAAAATAAATATTAAACTAAATGGATGGAATTCTCACCAAGTGGGGCCCCTTGAATGAGTCTTCCCTAAGCTAACTCAGATGCAGTAAATCAAAATATCATTTTATTCATTGAAAACATGATTACATCATATCGGCAATATGACTATATTACTTGAAATTGAAAATGCAAGTACAATCTCAAAACATCTAGCCTTGTGAAAAGGGGCATCTGACCATTATTTATAGAGGGAAAATCTTCTAATTAACCCTAACTAACTAGGTAGTCGACTCCAATAGAATAGAAGGATGCCATTTATTGAAAGCATGGAAAAGAGGGAGGAAGTTATGCATGTGCCAAATTTAGTCAAAGCAGACCTACCTCAACAAGGATCCGACACAGAAACACCTCCTAGATTTTTTCAACAAATGGACATGATCATTTAAAAGGTAAGTTACAACTTCCACACAAGCTAGGAGTTTCCCTCCATTGGAAGTTTCCCTCCATTGAGAGTTTCCCTCCATTGAGAGTTTCCCTCCATTGACTTCTTTAATGACCATCTTTTTTACTTCCTTAGCAACCGACCAGTTGGCATGAACTTCTTCCACTTTGCAAGCTTCATTTATATTTGCATCTTAATGTGAACCTGCATAATGACATTAGCATGCACAAAACAATTGCATATCCATAATTACCTTTGAATAACAATCATTCAATCACATGTAGAATTAATATAGATATATCACATAGCAGGTTAATATTATCAAAATTCACAAGGATAAGTTCATGCCCAAGGTTCATAGATTTAGGGAAATAGAATAGAGAGTGTCAATAACCAGGTGCTAAAGTCCCATAAAAATAACAACAAATATATGATAAACCCTATCAAAAATGAGTCATTATTTGGACTCATCAATTAGCACCACCCAAAAATATTATTGGTTTGGTTCTCTCTTTGCAGTGCCTAAACCTCTTAAATTTGATGATTTAACGAGATATAGATCTTTGGTGGAATTTTTTCAAATGTTGTATTTGTAACTGCTTTGTTTGACATGAATACAGAGTGTGAAGCATAGATTTGGTACATAAACCATTTGACCCTCGGGCGCTACGAGCCACCAGATGTCACCACGGATTTCGACCATGGTAGCTGGCCCAAACATATCCAGCGTTTGAAGTTCATTCGAGATTTTAAATGATGAATCGTCGGATCCCGTTCTCGAAAATTGCGCGAAACCCGGAAAATATTTCTTCTCGGATTTGTCACTTTGTCTCTGGCCTTGTTGGCATTGTTCTGAACCTTTTGGAATGACGCTGCCCGCCCTGCATCGGAAGCAGGTGATTCGCGAAAGTCCAGCACCTGCTGATATTCGCGTTCAATAGCGCCTGCGGCGCTCCACGTTTAAAGTGTCGCACGACACGAAAGATAAGCCGCCGGTACCCATACGCGACGCGCAGCGCTCCGGTAGAAATGCCGCCCCACGCAATAGCCGGAGGCAAATGCTTAGCCTGGAACAAAATGTTTTCAACTGTTGTTTATGTAGGCTCTGAAAAAAGCAAAAAAGGTAGAAAATTGAAGCCCGCGTAAAGAGATTAGGGGGATGCAACGGGAGGTACCAGGCAGGAGATTTGGAATAGGAAATCTAGAATTGGGGTCGCGCCACTCAAATGGCAATTTAAAATTTAAAATGCATTTAAAAATGCTTCTAAAATAAGGGCAAGTCACTCCACGTTGGGATAAGGAGATGGGAGAGTAAAGAAGAGATTACTATGAGAATTTAGAGAGAAAGAAGGGAAAGCATAGTGAAGCCATGAAATTTGAGGAAATGGCACATAATTAAAGTGCAGATTTGAATGATGAAAGAGGGTTGCGTGAAGATTAAGAGGAGGACGCATGTTGTGAAGGATAAGCTCGCACAAAGTTCAAACACAATAAATGTTTGAATGCATTCAAACTAATGCAATGAAAGTCGAACAGAGACTTAAAAGGAGGATATGTTGCCTTATGGACATTCCAATGTACTCCTACGCAGCTGTGAGAGATTATGATCATTGAAATAGATATTGTGTTGCAGGCAATTATCATGTTTTTTATTAGATGAATGCAAAATTGTTGTTGAATTGAAAATTGTCATTGAGTTTATTTTATGCCAATAAAAATCAAATTTGTGTGTTGCAATCTTTGTATAGTTGTCATTATTGTGTGAATTTATGGAGACCTTAGCAAGAGGGAGTGCCCTCTTGTGTCAATACTACTTATTAATTTAAGCTTTGTATCAACAAGTTTTCCTTGACCTTTTCGATCTACTTTTCCATTTTGATAACCTTTCTGATCTAGGGCTAATCCTATAATCAAATTTTCCAATCAAAGTTGGTTACCTTGGTGAGCCTCTCCACCATAACATTATGCCAGTTCCATCAACATAGAAATATCAAAACTATTCTAATGATCTACCACTTCCTCACTGGAATTTCATGAGAGTATACAAGTCCTATTGATGACAACATCCTATCTTCATCCACTGGTATTTTGGAGAACAACTTGCTACATACCTTGCAGCATCTTACTCTGTTTCCTTCTAGATTTATAGTGGTTTCTCATTAGTCAATAATTTTGTCATTCCAATGTCTTGAATATGACATCAATTTACCTCATTTCATTTCTTAATTTCCTAGAATTTTGGGTACATAGATTCTTCTTCCGATGCATAGTATTCCATCCTGACTAAGTGAAACTTATTCCATGGACTTATGCCACATTTGATTCTCAAGTATAATGATTAGATATTTTACAGAGATAAAATTCTTTCATCTTAGGACATCCATTCCATGGATTTCTTTCATCCTTAAATTATTGCCAAAGTTGTAATCCAATTTTCAACTCAATCTATCTCTTCTGATGTGCATTTGTATTAGTTTGAGTAACAATTATCGTTACATCATGCTAGTTGATATTATCTTCCAAAATATGTCAACAATTATTACATACCTAGTTACCAAGCATGTACATTTTTCGATGACAAAATCATGAGTACGTAAATCTTCCCTTTCTGATTCCATAGGCGATAATCTTGCCTTATATGATTAAGCATATTTCCTACCTTTTTCAAAACATTATTGATAATATCAAATTGATCTTCCAAACCAAATATGAATAAGATTGTGTTGAAAATACTTCTCTCTTAATAGTCAAAAGTTCTTCCAAATTGAAAATACATCCTTAAACTCCGTTGGAAAGGGTACTTACCTGAGTCTACCTACTCTCCTTCTTCCCCCCTTAGTGTTTCCATGATATTAGATCATCTTAATAGTTGAACTCTTAACAATCATTTGTTTTCTCCAAATTGGTTAAATTGATTTAGCATTCCTTGTAGTTGGCTTTTGACAGTTGATTGACAATTTCTATCCTTTCTTACCTTCCACGGTATACTTTAAATACATTTTTGCTCCCAAAATGAGATTCATCATTTCCTTCCAGACTCTTAGAATCAACAGTTGGATCTCCAATAATGAGATCTAATGAATAATTAACAACTTTACAAGCTAAGAGGTACTCTAGTGTTTCATTCCAATTCTCTTTTTATGTGTACTAATTCAATTTCCCCTTGGAATATCTTCAGGTGGTCATTTAAGGATCTAAACATAAGTTTTATTTTTGTTTACAAGTTGGTAAGTTTGATTTGAATTTCAACCAAACTATACTCTAACTGATCCCTTTGTCTAAATTGTTTGATTTACTTTTCAAGACTTTTCTTTCCAAGTGATTGAACTTCTAATTCTTGGTAACTTCATTTTAACGTAACCTTAGACACTCTAAAGTTGTTCGGCTTCTTTTCCTATTTTCAATTAGAACTCCAAGTTGATCTTGCCAATTTCGATTGGTGGAACCATGTCCACTTCGTTGATTGCTTCTCTTCTGACCATTTTGGTCTTCTACCCTTATTCTAAGGTATCAATCATTCACTCTTTAATTAATATGCAATATCTCAACCTTGTACTAAATCAACTTTGTCAAGGGTTATCCAACCTCTTGGATACCTCTTTAGTTGATTTTCATTCACAAAAAATTGACTCCCTACTTCGATTAAAGTTTCCAACTTATGCTAACAATTAGTTCTTTTCCAATATAGCATACTCATAGATTCATAGTATCATTATTTAATCCACCATCCTAGACTCTTTGCATCTATAGGTTTCTATCAATAAGTGGGATTACTTCAATCCTTTATATCCCTCAGAGTCATTTAATCTATTTTGTAGGGTGTGGGTACTTATTGATAATCCTCCATAACCTTCCTATCAAACCTAGTTGCAAAATCTTCTGCAATTCAAAGGTGTATCCTAATGAGTTGTTGGTTTAGGACAACTCTTCCTAGTCCCATTGCAGACAAGTTTTCAAGAATCTTAACTTCCCTTTTTGTTTCCCCTTTATTATTTTCCTCTTGCTATCTTGGTGTAAGAACCTTTCATCCATTATCTTTCGATAGGGTTTACACATCATTTATGCAATGAATTCAAACGTTCCAAAGTTGAACCCGGTAGCTCTAAACCACGTGTAACATGCCCACTAACCACAAATGAATAAACCATAATTCCATCACATAGTAATAAAAAATTTCTTTTCTAAAACTGTGTGCAAGTGTTTTTCTATCTAAATGTGCAAAACTAAACTAGAAATGCAAAATGAAATAACACAAGACCACCTCAACAATTAGCCTAAGTAAAGCACAAAAGAAAGATCAAAACTTAGAGTGATTATACATTCCTTTGTTGGTGTTGATCTTCTTGGTTGGCCCTTGATGCAGATTGATGTGTATGTTCCTTGGATGGCAATGGGATGAAAATGGGTGTAAGGTAAGTATGTGATGGAATTGGCAACATGGATGCAATGAGGATGAGAGCTAATGCAAGTTCTAAAATGCAAACAAGATGGCTTGAGAATGGCTTGAAAATCTAAGAGAATAGGGGTGATAAAATGCTTAAGGTATGAATGCATGAGAAAAGGGGGGTATTTATAGAAGAAATTGAATTCTCTATAGAATTCAACGGTCAGGATTGAGCCACCATGGCCAAGATGAAGGGCTATGGTGAGTTGAAGACTCACAAGCCCTCACATCTTGACATGTGGAGGGTGAAGTGTCCAAGGACATAATGAGATGCAAAGAGGTACAAGTGAGGTGGAAGAAGGACAAATGATGTGGCAAAAGGACAAGTACTTTGAAAGTACCTTGGGAGAGGAGAATATTTCCTCAAAAAGAAACTTCTTGTCCCCAACTGAGAATGAAAATGGCATTTGAGGAATTTTAGTATTCCTCAAAAATCTCCATAGGGAAGAGGAAAGTAGTTGGAGAAATAAATGTGAATTAAAATTCACATGATTGGGAGAATCTTGTGGATAAGACAAGGTTTCCCAAAAAGGGAGGTGAGAAGTACCTTGGGTAAGGGAAGGTCCCTAAAAAGGTAAGTACTTCTCCACATGTGAGTGATGTGACATTTCAATGATCATATAGGGAAGAGGAGAACCTTGGATAAATAAAAAGGAAATAAAAATTCCTTGGGGGATGGGGAGAGTTGACTAAAGGGGGGGTTGATTAGACTAGCTAATCACCAATTAGAAGATAGTTAGTGGTTAATGAAGATTAGAAGCCAACTTGCAAAATCTAGAGGATGTGACATGTCTTAATCATGGATTAGACATGTGCACATCCCTAATGATGAGATTAGTGAGGTGGATTAGGATTAGATGAAAATGATGGAGGATGTGACATGTGAGGAATTAAATAAATATATTATTTATTTAATCCTTTTGAAGAAAATGGTGATAAAGGGTAAGGTATTTGATTATTAACTAAATACCCTAAGGATTTAGAATAATTGAGGGTATTAATTAGATAATATCAATATTACCTAATTAACACAAATAAGAGAATATTTAGGCAACAAGAGATTAATTTGGACAAATGGAAGTGTCCAAATTTGGATGTCTACATTTTGCCCCTTTTTGAGATGGTGTTACAAAGTAGCATCAATCCGCTCGGTCGTCGTTCGGTCCCGAGCGTCTGATCCCATCAAAATCATGCGGAACTCATCGGAAGTAAAATAAGTCGCGATAAAGATCACAAAGACAAGGTTCAAAACAGGTAAATGGATAAGATAAAGTCAGGCGTCGGTCCTCGTCCGCAAGAAGGTTCGGCAGGACAAGTGATGCACCGGTCAAATAAATAAATGTCGATTGATGGATGCGATGTGTCAGAAACTCTTTCGAGGATAAAGATATCAATAAAGTCGTAAAGGATATCGCTTTCCACAAGAGGATAAGAAGGATATCAATAATGATAAAGTGTTATTGACGAGGGAAGGATACAACACGAAACAAACACCGAAGGGATAGGGAAGGATACATCTTGATGATGATGATTGGATTGAGGCTTGTAGTAAGGCTAGGAACAAGACCAAGGAGGTGATTAGATGATTTGGGCGATATTTAATGGATGGTGATTGGATTGAGATATGAGATGGATGAAAGGAATAAAAATGATGGGGGACAAGATGCCAAACGATATTATTCTAAGAAGTTTGAAGAGATGATGATAAGAGATTGGATGGATAGGGGAGGGAGAGTGATGAAGGATGAAAGGATGAGGGGGGATTTTGATAGATGAGAGGATGGGGGATGGGGAGAGGATTTTGATACATACGATGCAATGGAATGGGAGATGAAATGCAATCCTAATGCAATTTTCCATTTTTGGAGCACTAATTTTTGCTATAGCACAAGACACAAGATGCCAAGGTATGAAGAACCAAAGTCGATTTGTGTCTAATGCATAAAAACACACACAACAAACAAGAAGGCTATCCCAACACCCCAAAGTCACGAAGACCTTGGTTGGGTCAGGCATTTGGATAACCACAAACACAAAAGGATGCCCCAACATAACACAAAACCTCAGGGATCTTGGTGCATACTATGTGGGACAACCCAAAAAGATAGCAACAAAGTAAAAATATCAAGATATACCCCTATGTTGACCAATCAAAACACACCATAATAGGATGGATCATGGCAGTCCTTACAAGTGATGATAGGAAGCTCAAATGATAAATAAAAACCAAAAGTATCAAAAGATCGCAATCAATCTCAAAACTTCTTTTGCCATAGGATCAAGAGGATGGATGAGATTGATGAGGTCTGTTAGAAAGGATGCATCCTATTGAGAACAAAGATGGATACTAAATTAAAAGATCAATATGACGCAAGATACTTGAAACTGATTGAACCTCATGATACGAGTGGATCACATTGGTGAAGAACCAGCTAGATAAGGGAATGCTTGACAACACGACACAGGACAAGAGACATAAGACTAACACACCCTAAAGACCTAGGGGCTTGGGGGCTGATAAGAGATTAGCCTTGCCTATGTGAAAGTGCAGAGCCCTCATAGTTTGATAAAAGACTGACGATTGACCATGGATAAAAGTGGAAAGAGGATAATGAAGACCCTGATGGATGACCAAGACAAGATGGACAAAAGCCCCAAGGGGGATCAATGGATCGTGAAAGCACAGGGGCAACATAGTTCGACAAAAGATCGATGACAAACAATGGATAAAGGATGATGAGATGACCAAGATAAGTAGATAAAATGATGGGATCAATACGATGAGACAAGATAGACTTGTTGGATTGTATAGGATTGATTATGGGAATTACACGAAGCTCAGGGATGGGATAGTTATCCAAATCAGAAAAAGATGAATTGGTAGGATGGTACGATGGAGAGATTAGTGATGAGAAGTGATAGGAGATTCGAAAGATGATTAAGGATAGGGAGGGATACATCCTGATTAAAGAGTTGTTGATGAGGGAAGGATATATCTTGAAACAACACCATAGGATAGGGAAGGATACATCCTGATGATGATGACAATGATGATGATTCGATCAAGGCATTGGGTTGCATGATGGGGGAGCCTATAGTTAGATACCAATGACAAGGGATTGTGAGATGGGATGAGGATAAAGATGAAAGAATGGATAGAGAGATAAGGATGGGGGATGGAAAGGATTGTTTGGATGGATAGGAAGATAAGGATTGGGAGATGAAAGGGATGTTATGATAGATGGATAGGAAAATAAGGATTGGGAGAAGGAAGGGATGTTATGATAGGAAGATAAGTATGGGGAGATGGGAGGGATGACACGATGGATGTGATCATGTCTCCAAGGACTTCTGTCACAAAGGGAGATAGGTGCCCCCACTCTAAATATGTCGTGTGTCATGAGGCAGGAGGGATGGAAGATGAGTGGGTGGGAAGATAAAGGGGATAAACGAAGGAAGATAGGATGGGCGGCGAATGGAGCTTGGTAGATGAAGGTAGGATGTCGGGATAAGGAAGGGAGACTGATGGTAGCATGATGAGTGGGTAAAGAAGGTAGATGATGTGGATAAGGATTAGGATAGTGTATGGATAAAGGGAATTTGTACCACGAGGTGTCCAAAGCATACATAGATAGGTGCCCTTGTCTTGATCAAGATCATAAGAAGGATGAAGGGATTGGAGATGAATGGGATATGATGGGTAGGATGCGAAATATAGGTGGGATGGAGGAAAAGGATGAAGGGGATGTATAGCAGGAAGATGTGTGCATAGCAAGAAACATAGTGGATGGAGGGGATGCATATCAGGAAGCTACCCCCAAGTATGGAAAAGGACGGATGGGGATTTACGCATGATGCCTGTTTGCCAGGTTTTCATCATGGTACTTATCCAAGGAACTTGTTTTCCTTTTTGGTCTTTTCTAATTTTTTATTTTTGACTTTTTTGACTTTTTTGGATTTTTGGATAGAATGTGGATGGAGATGGATAAGGATAGGGATGTGGATAAGTAGATTTAGGAGATATATGATAAGGAGATGGATGAAGGACTCAAGCATCAGGTTCCATACGAGGTATTAAGAGCCCAAGTGTGAAGTTACTATTGGATGTTGGTACAACCTTATTAGAATGGATGGATTATGAAAGAGAATGGATTAAAGGGATATGATGGGGGAGATACAAAGGATAATGGATGGGATGTTGGAAAGGGTATGGATGGAATGATGGGGTAGGGGTGTGATGGGGCGATGAGTTCAGACCAACATTGGCACATATGGTGGTGGATGTGAAATGATAGGAGGAGTGATGGATGGATGATGTGGGGATAATGGAGATGGGATAGTGAACTTTGGGACATAAGGACCCAAAACAGATTTAGGAGATGGAAGGCGTGTATGATTAGCTTTTAGATTAGCAACTTTGGATGTTATTATAGATTTTTCATTTGAAGGCATTGCATCTTTTTTCTTTGGGATCCACATGGTTTTGATCTTTGCTTTGGTGGGCCTTTGTGGCCTATGGGTTTGATTTGGATTTTATGTTTGATTTTTCTTTTCTTCATCATGTCTTTTTAAGGGGACATGAGGAGCTTGAGATTCATGTGGATGTTTAGATTTATGCCTATTTACTTTGGTATCCAAAGTGCTTTTAGTAGCAATGGGATGGGTATGATAAGATGGGTGGTGTGGAGAAAACATGAATGGAGTGATAAAGGTTGGATTTTGGGGATGATATGTGGATGAAGGATGTGTAGGTATGTACCTTTGTTGATCTTGATTAGGGAACATGAGAGTGAGATGTTTATGATGGGTGACATGGATAGGTGATGGATGAATAAAAGGATGAATAGGATGAGATGGAGGAGATGATTTTGGGATATAAGGGCCCAAAATAGACGTAGTACCTGGAGGAGACATGAACAGAGTAGATGAAGGATGGGAGATGGTGGATGGAGGGATGTAAGGACCCAAAATGGATGGAGCGGATGAAGGAAGAATATGGATGGTTGTTTTGAGGTGATATGATGGAGGAGGGGGGATGGC
>VDFB02003149.1:0-12594 GCA_007258455.2 Sequoia sempervirens
GAAAATGACCAAGGTAATTTTTCAAATTACCTTTTTAACCCTTCCTCCAAAAAGGTATTTTTTACCTTTTATTTAACTTTTTATTCCTCCAACTAATCCCAAACTTCCCGAGGCTGCCATTTGCAAACCGTGCGTCGGATCACCGTGCGTCGGATCACCTCCGTTCAAAAACCAAAATTGCTTAATTTTCTGAACTTTATTCAATGGTGTCCTTCTTTTCTTCCTATCGAGATGTCGTTCGGGGACCCCTGTTTTCCTCCCCCGACCGCCCTCTCGAGGGGGCATACCCTCTTACCATTCCTCCATTCCTTTAGCCTGGTCATTGGGGCATCATTAACCTTTCCACGCTAGGGGCATCACCATCTGTCACTTCCTGCCTCATTCACATTTTATTTTTCTTCGAAACACTGTTATCCTAACAATATTTCGAAGAGGGGCAAAATGTGGACATCTAAATTTAATCACTCCCATATGATTAAATTTACTCCCTTTTCGTCTACCATATTAAAATATTAATTTATTAAATTAATATTACATCTTTTATCTCATATCTGTGAAGTATTTGATTTAATAATTAAATGCTTTATCTTTCACCTTCTTCCTCTCTAAATTAAATACACTAATTTATTTAATTTAGTCATTTTTCCCCTTTTGATTTAAAATCAATTTAAAATTCTTCACTTTCTCTCTCCTTGTCACATCCTCCTACATTTGTCACTTGCCTCTAATCTTCCATTAATTAGCCTAATCCAATATTTACACAACCTTAACCAAGGTCATTAGCCAAATTTAGCACCACTTTTTAGCCATCCTTTGCATTTACCTTCTTTTGGCATTGACCCCCTTTCCCATGTGAATTTTTAATTCACATTTATTTATCCTAGATTCCCCTCCTTTATATGTGAATTTTTAATTCACATTCCATCCTTCCAAGGCTTCTAGAACCTTGGACTTGTCACAATCTCCACATGTGACCAAGTCCCACCTTTTGGAGCCCACCTTTTATCCTCTAGATTATCCTAGGAAAGTGAATTTTTAATTCACATTTATGTCCTCAACCACCTTTCCTTTTCCCATGTAGATTTTTTGAGGAATTCTAAAATTCCTCAAATATCCCTTTCACTCCCACTTGGGGACAAGAAATCCCTTTTTGTGGAAATCTTCTCACTCCCCAACGTGTTTGTCCTTCCTCCACCTTATGTACCTTTTTGACACCTCACTTACACCTCATCTTCTCTTTGGCTAATTTCACTACATGTCAAGATGTAAGGGCTTGTGGGTTCTCAACCCACCATAGCCCCTTCATCTTGGACCTTATTGGATCATTATTGACTCATTGAATTTCTCTAGAGACTAAATTTCTATAAATACCCTCCTCATGTAAGTATTTTAGGAACACTTAGCCATTTCATAACTACATGCCGCCAATTTGCATTCTCAATCATCCACTATCATCTAGCAATCCATTCTAATAATTTTGCATAAGTTGAGCTTGCATTTAGTCACTCAAGAAATCATCTAAGGAGCACACAAAATCATCCCAAGCAAGGGCCAATCAAGGAGACATCAACAACAAGGAAGGTGAAATCGTTTGTATCTTGTTTTATCCATTTTCCTTCTTGTTTTATCACTCTTTTGGCTAATCTTGAGGTGTCCTTAGTCTTTTATCACTTGCATTTTTAAGTTATTTTGCACATTAGAGTAGGATAAAATTCTTAGGATCACACTATGGTCTCCTTTTTCTCTTTCCTTTCTTGATACAACTTCAATTTGGATCTGTTAATTGCTTCGGGTAGTGGTGACCCATCCAAGTTCTTCAGTTTTATAGAGCCATTATCATGTACTTCTTGAATCTTAAACAGTCCCAACCAACGAACTTTAAACTTCTCAGGCTTTGTTTCATTACGACCGTTATACTTTAAAACTAACTGACCCAACCGGAAATTCATTCGCCGAAGATGCTTGTTGTGCCAATATTTCCTTTGTCGTTGCATGTTCTTCGTCGCCCATTTTATCCTTCACTCGTCAAGTTTATTAAGTTGGTATAGCCATTCCTTTAAACTTTCAGTATCACCTAGCTGGTTCTCCACGGCTATCCTTAAGCTGGGTACCATGTACTCCATCGACATTACTACTTCGTGACCGTACATTAATTGGAAGGGTGTGTGGCTCGTTGTTACCTTGTACGTTGTACGGTATGCCCATAGGACGGCTAGCAGTCTCTCTTCCCAATCAGCTTCTTCTACACCACATGACTTATGAATAACTAATACCAATACTTTATTTGTAGACTCCGCTTGGCCGTTAGCTCGTGGGTAGTATGGGCTTGACAGGTTGTGAAAGATCCAAAACTTTGTCGTCATCGGCTTGATGACATGGTTGAAAAAATGCCCCCCACGATCACTCGCAATCTGAATGGCAATGTCATACTGTGTTACTATCTACTCATAAATGAACTATGTTGTGTTGTCCAGAAATGCTCTAGATTCAGCCCACTTCGTCAGATATTCAGTAGCAACCACAATGTATCAGCATTGATTTAACTGACTTACCTTCAATGGTCCAATGAAATCCAATCCCCATCATTCAAACAACTCTTATGGTTGAGAGGTATGTAGTGGCATGAAGTCCCGCTTCAATGGTTTCTCGACCCTCTAGTAGGTGTAACAGCCTAACACCCACTCCCTAGAATCTGTGTGCATCGTCCGCCACCATAGGCCTACCAAGAGAATTTTTCTCACTGTAGCATCTGGGCCCATATGACCACCAGCCAGGCCCTTGTGTGACTCCTTTAGTACACTTGGTATCTCTTCTTCTATGACACATCTCCAAAGGATATAATCAGGCCCCATCTTGTAGAGCAAGCCATTAATCAGCTGAAATGTCTTACTCTTCAAGATGAGTTTTCTCCTTTCTGTTGGTGGCATTTCTTTCAGAAATGTGGATGTGGACAAATATTCTCCAATATTTTCATACCATGAGGGAAGTACAACAATCTGAAATAGGTGTGCATCAAGAAAATATTCATTCACTCCCCCCTTCAGCAGGTTCACCTGATCGAATTCTTGATAATTGATCAGCGATCATGCGACTCTTCCCTAGTCGTTCTATGATGGTAAATGTGAATTCTTGAAGTAATAATAACCATCGGCTTACTCTCCCTTGAATTGTTGGTTTATTCACCAAGTACATTAGGGCTTGATGATCCACATACAAAGTGAACAGCGTGGCTAGCAGATAATGTCAGAATTTATGTATGAAGTAGACCATTCCCAATGCTTCACGTTTGGTAGTACTATAGTTTCTCTCCACTCTGGAGATTAGTCGACTCGCAAAGAAGAATGGGTGATCCAACCCATGTGCTCCCACCTGCACTAGTGTCACTCCAATGGAAAAATTAGAGGCATCCACATGTACATGAAATTCTTTATTCGAATCTGGGTATACCAGTATGGGTGAACTGATCAACCGGTCCTTCAATTAGTTAAATGCCTTCTCCTATTCTTTGGCCCATATGAAGGGTTGTCCCTTCCTCGTTAGTAGGTCAAGAGGATATGACACTTGTGCAATTTTTTTGATAAATATTCGATAGTATTCCACATGCCCGAGGAAGGACTTCACACCGGTGACATTCTTTGAAGCCTCCATTTGTACAATCACTCTCACCTTATCGGGATCGGTTTTCAATCCGGCCTTACACACAATGTGTCCTAGCAGCTTTCCTTGTGGCACCGTAAATCTGCATTTTCTAGGGTTCAATGCAAGACGAGCTGCTCTACATCTCTCCATGCACTCGCTTAAGGCCTTCAGATGCTTTTCTTTATCACTGTAAATTGACCAGTCATCGAGGAAACCTTTAAAATTACCTACAGACATTTTGTCAAAAATGTGAAGTATTATCCGTTGGAATGTGGCTGATGCGTTACACAATCCGAATGACATTCAGTTGTACACATAGACTTCATCCTCCACCATGAAATTTGTCTTTAGTTTATATTCCTCCACAATACTGATCTGATTGTACCCTAAGAACCCATCTAGGAATGAGTACATCTCATGCCCGACAACCTCTTCAAGAATTGTGTCGATAAAGGGGATAGGAAACAGGTCCTTGAAGGTCACTACGTTTAAACTCCGAAAGTCAAGACATATTGGGATCTACTTCATTTCTTTCTTTAGGGATATGATGATTGGTGATACCCATTCACTGACTTCTACCTTGAAGATGATGCTCGCTTCTAACATCTTTTCAATTTCCTCTTGTACCTTGGCAACATAGTTTTTATTCATCCGATAGGGCCTCTTCTGTACGGGTTGGGCTCCTGGTACGAGAGGGATCCTATATACACACAACTCTGGTGGTATGCCTTTGAGATCCTTGTATGTCCATGTGAAGGCATCTTTGTATTCATGAAGATCTCGAATGCCGCCACCTTTAGTACAGGGTCCCAATCATCACCAACGAGAATCTCTTTGGGCTTTTCAGGCTCATTGAGGTTGACCTTCTTTAGTGTCGGTTCCTCGTACTTGATGAGTTTGTCTTGTTCGAATTTATGTGCTAGCGTTTCATCCAATTCGGCCACTTCTTCCTTATATTCACCATACTCAGGTGGAAATGTTTGACTGGTTGAGGCATTGTCTCCTTCCTCTCTCCCTTCTCTGATTTGTAGCATATTGCAATCGGGGTGGAAGACCTCGTAGTCCTCCATTTGCTAGTGGAACAACTTGTTTAAAGAACTTGTTTCATCCTCAGAGCAACTGTCGATCTCTAGTATACCTTCCTCATTCAGCTCCGTTATCTTTCTCTCTTCATCAACATCCGATCCTCCCTTTGATTCTGATCCTGACGATGCCAGTTCTTCACTAACCGTCTAGTTCTTTAGATCAATGGTATACTTCCACCCATGGCTCTCGATTGACAATGTATTCCTTTTCCAGTTATGGTTTTCCTTTGCAACAATCAGCCACCCCCGTCCCAACAGTTCATCGTACGCCCTTTTCTCCAGTGAGATGACAACGAAATTTAATAAGAACTCTTGCGTGCCAATCACCACTTTTTGTGCCATCAGGGTATCGAGAGGTTTGATGCCATGTTGATCTGCGCCTACCAGGTGGAATGTTGGGGCCAGAGGGTTGGGTAACCCAGGAATTTCCATGTCTCCTCTGGTAGTACATTGACTCCAGAACCCCCATCCACGATGGTGTTAGAGAGTTTCATTCCCAAAATTTCCATATGTATGGCGATTGGTTTCCTCCTAATACTTATTGTGAGTAGCATTGGATCAGTGGTCTCTGCTACTGGTTCTGTCATTTGTTCTGCTGGACCCTTCTGAAGATTATTTTCAATAACAATTGTAAGTGCTACTCTCAGTTGAGGCATCGTTTGTAGGTCAGTTACCTTTATTGGTACGGTTGCGTGAAGCACCTATCGTACTATGTTCTTCTCCGACTATGACTACAATGATGTACTAGCCATACTGGCCATTTTAGAAGTTCCTTGTTCATTTTGCATAGCTTCTTCTACTTTTGCCTTGGCTTCTAGGAGTCTTTCCTTCTCCATACAAGGGTTTGGATAATTAGTCTTCTTCGCTTGCGCCATTGTATTGCCAGGACTTCTTCATCATCCACTTCCAACATATTGATGCCTTTCTATATCGAGCAATCAGTTTCTTCATGATCACCAGGACCACACCATTTACATAGTTTTCCCCTGGTGCCTTGACCACTTTGACAATCCCTCACAAAGTGACCCCATTCATTACATTTTCAGCATTGGATCATGGGTCTACCTTTGTTGTCATACTGGATTTTACTTCTTGGCGTATTATTTATCCGATTGTTGTGGTAGCCACCTAGGGATGCATTGTTATTCTGAGGTTTCGGCGGTGTGGTTGGCGAGGTTGATTGTTCCCTTTGTGTGAAAAACATTTGCAAACTCCATGTTTTTTAGTTGTATGGGAACTCCTTAACAAAGTGCCCCATAACTTAGCAGATGTCAAAGAACAATTTTTTCAAGTAGTTTTCCTTTGTATGACCTTCCATCTTGCATTCGGTACACCATAATTCATTCGCTTCCTTGGACCCTTCTTTGTCAGCCTTCAGCTCTTTCATCATCTGTAGCATGTCATGATGAAGAGCTTATACAGTTGTTGATTCATCTTCACTTTCCTCCGCACTCTCTTCGTCATCTTTCTTCTTCCCCTTCAAGGATGTCTTGTTCTCACTTTCAATGTGCATCGCTCGATTATACGCTTCAGTTTATGAGAATGGCGGTACCACTTTCATTTTTCTCTGAAGCGAGCGAATCAATCCTTCGATAAACCATCTCTTCTTTAGGTCGTCCACTAGTTGTGCCTCAAGCTTTCCTATCAAATCTTTTAATTTCTGATTGTAGGTTTGCACGCTCTCGTGCTTTCCTTGTTTAGTATTGTATATCTCTGTGACAATCTCGCTATCATCTTGTAGGAGTTTGAACTCCTCCTGCAAAGCTTGCTTCAATAACCTCCATGTAGCTTTTTGTGCTTGATCTAATTCAAAGTACCAATCAATGGCATTATCTTGGAGTGTCGCTAGAAATGCTTTTAGCCACTGGTCTGGATTATTCTATCTATTGGCTATCCAAATAGTTTCACATGTCTTACAATGTCGTACTGGATATTTTGACCCATTCCCCATAAACTTCGGCAACTTCTGTCACTCTGAAGTAGCCATCTTTCCCCGTTGTCCCCCTTCTATGTTGGACCCGATTAGACTGGTTTCCCCGCTACGTTTTAGTGCGTCACTTGCACTCTTAGCCACATACGAGTCACTCCCACATCTTTTGTCAGCGTCCTCGACACCGTGAGTCCCCTAGGGTTCCCTTCGGTGCTCTCTCCGCCTTGGGGTACTGGGCTCAGATCTTCCACTCATCAGTCGTTTGTTGTCGTCCGATAAGGATAACTCCCAAAAACGTCTGTTGCTACTACTTAATTCATCTTCATTCTCATAAGGATCATACCTTCCTACATATGGGGTGCCAAAGGGTCTTTCATCCCTTCCTTCCACCAAACTTTGGTGTGCTCTTCCAATGGATGTGTCTATTCTTATCAAATTCTCATGTGTTCTTTTAATACTCTGATTTATTTCAATTAGATCCTCATCCAATTCCTTACCGGCTTACTTCAGTATCCTTCATCGGTTTTCTTGTTCTTGTAGCCTGAGTGATCGTTGAACCTTCTCCTGAGTCGTGTGCCCATCAGGTACTCGATTCTTGTCTTTGTTCGGCTGTATGGGAATTTAAAATTTATTTAGGCGATCATTGCTGACTATCGGATGTACGTCTCCGGCTAGTGTCTCGTTCTTATTCTTCTCATTTAGTTATCTCTTTGTAGCACTGCAGTATTTACTTCCTTCGACGTTCCCAATCCTCTTCTTCTCGAAGGTCTTGTAGGATGATGAAATGACGGGCCAGCAGTCTGGGCATACGATTCAAGAGGTGATCCACATCGTCATTCACTTCTAGCCTATCCCAGATAACTTCCTCAGGGATCTCTCACTCACAGGATTCCCTTCGTATGTCATCGTGTAAAGATATCTTCCACAGATTGACAAGATCTTTAGTCAATAGGTCTTCCCTTTCCTCATTGCTATTCACGGGCTCGTCTGCTGGGAGACCCATTATGCTACCATGACGAGTGATTCCCTAGTCCACTTAGGAAACGGCGCCAAATGTTTACTCCACTAATAGTATTTCAATACACTACATAAGTAAACTAGATACACAATATCATTGAGCATGTAAAGTATTCACATAACAGATGCATATGAAGCATTTAGATATTTATTCATGTATTTGTAGTATTACATCATCATCCTATCAACACTCTTCCTGAACACAACCCACACAACAATATAAATAGTTAATCGGTGTCGGTTGAGAACACCAACCGTCGGCAACTGACAAGTACTAACTAATCCCGAGGACTAACTCTCCTGAGTACTAACTAATCTTGAGGACTAAATCCTCGACAACACATTATTTATTTATTTCATTTGCTAATTAACTATCTAACTGATTACAACCATACACACACCACCTTAGATTGAGTGAACTAAGTCAGTTTGTGTGGGTTATAGATAAGTCATCCTTACCTTGTATGTTTGCATTAGGAGACTTGTTTAATTCTCTATGCATTTGCGAGTGATGTTTATCTATTTGGTTTCTTAGATCTGCCTTGTGATATTACGATCATATGGATAGGAGGGATGTAGGGGGAAGTATGTTTATATGTATGCAAATACGTGTCAAGATGATCTAATCGACACGTATATGCATATGTATAGAGATACCACATGTACACACCTATCAATATGATGGTAATGTAAATGGATGTAAGTGAATCAGATGCGGGCATATATAAATATGTATAGTATATACACGTATCCATATGTATATACATATTGATACAAGTGTACATTGGCAAATTGATATGCACATACGGATGCATCAATATGGTATACTTACATATACATGTACATAGAGGTATATATATGTATATATGCACACATGTTGCATAATGTGGATATTAATATTATTATTATTGTCTTCTGAATATATATATATATACTAAGGTATATAAATATATATATATATATATATATATGAAAACTATAAATATATATATAATACAATAAATATAATTCATATTATTCTCAACATTGGAAATCAAATTATTTAGATTTAATAAATGAGTTGATTTTGTGAAGACTTCAATTTATGAATATAAACTTTGAGAAATTGAATCATTTTTGAATTATCGATTTAATAATATCATTTAAACTTTGGTGTATAAAGGCCGATATAGTTTAATATGATGGAATTTGAATTCTGAATCAACACGACACTATGAGAAATTGCATATCACCTACTAATATGATGGAATTTGAATTCTGAATCAACACGACACTATGGGAAATCACATATCACCTACTAAAGGCATACGTAGTGATAAAGCAATGATATGTGTTTTAATCTTAATGGCTTTAACCAGGTTGAAATCTAAAACTTGACTTAATTCAACGCAGTAAATGATATTCATCGACTCAACCCAAAAAATAGTCGATGTTGGCCATGTGTAAGTGAAATATGATTGACTTATTCACAACATATGAAAATCCCCCCACCTCATGAGTTTAGTGCCACCTCTGAAACCATTTTTCTGTAGGTGTTCATTTATGAATTTCTCCATGTTCTTTTGGAAATAGTCTTCTTAATTCTGGTAGAATTGGAAATCGATTCACCATGATTATTGTTGAGTATAAACTTAATTTAGCGCCACCTCCAGTTTGAACAATTCAAAATGGCACTGGTGTCAAATCACATGCCATGGTTGTAGGAGTTTGGAGAGCTAGGTTCTATATAAATAGTCGCCTACTCTCTTGTATCATACCATTCTCATTATCTTGATTAGTTTTTGTCATTTTTCTTTTGTGATTGTCTTATACATCAATTTTGTATCATCTTATGCATTAATATATGTTCATTCTTCACATTTCTGAGTGAACATTATTTCCAGCCAATACTCACATTTTTGAGTGAACATAGTTTACAAGCAGTACTCACATTTCTATGTATTTACTATTACCTTTGAGGGAATTTTGTGAGGAAAAGTTGTCAATTTTGTGGTTCTAGAAATTGATTCGAGGAGCTAGATTGAGCTATAGTTGAAGGCAACACTGTCATCAATTTGGGAAAAGCATATACATGCATGGGATATTCTTCTACTATTTATTTGCAAGAATTGTTATGTTGCTTGAAAAATTATTTTCTGTTTGTGCATAGGAAGTGAATATGTGTCTTTTGAAAAAGGGAAAATGACGCATTCTAGTTATGTTTTGCAATGTTTGTAAAGATCTCCATAATAGGATAATGTTTTTTGCATTAGATATTATTTATTAGGCTTGATTGAATGCAAGAGTCACTTGAGGTACACCCAACTAAGTTATTAAGTTAACTAAGAAAGCTTGCGTTACTCCTAGGATGAGATAATCTAGTATGAGAGGGTGCTTGTGTACTTACTTGTTAGTTATATTCATTTCTACTAGAATAGAATGTTGTAGGTTAGTCTGGAATGATAGATTATCCATTGAAGGACAATACCTATGTGTAGTGTAAGATAGCCTTAAGTCAAATCGGCCCTGCGTAATGTATGTGATAGATGAATCTCAATTGTTTACTGAATTAAAACACTTTGGCCAAAGTAGTGCAATATACGACACTCCACTTAGATTGTGTGATGCTTGAGAATACACTGTCAGTTCACAATGATCCATTATTACATGCTAGTTCAGGATTGTGGAATTACAAGGTTCTAGTTATGTACAACACAACACTATGCTCAGTTGGTTGTTGTTATCGGTTCCTCTACCAATCTATCGAATGATAGATGCGTGGGGGGCCGTATTAAGAGTCTGTGATTGGTGGAAAAGTGCATGAGTGATGTTTCTCCTCGACATAAGGCAACAAGAGAACCAAGATTTGAAAGAAAATATTTTGGACCATCTTACTGCTATTTGTTCAAAAGCTCCATGAGATATTTATGTATTTGTATGCTTTCTTACTCTATTTGAAAAGAAAAGGAATACATGTTGAAATATTTAGTATCTTGTTTGGAAACTATCAATCAAAGAAAAGAAATTTTTTATTGCAATGGCATATTTACTTGTTACCTTTACTTGTTTGGTGTAAAATTAAGAAATTTTTACTTTATAGAGGGTTAGGTCATTACAGCCTTCATGCTAGTATACTCAATCAATTCTATAGAGTTTGTATCATAGGCTTCCACCTTGTATACAAGTTGTTCTTTCCAAGTTAAAAGTTGTTGCTTGTTATCCTTTGTAGTGACTGAATTGTATGCTATCTCCAAGTCTGAGATGGTGATCTCATCTTAAGGCCCGCATTCTGCTATGCCTTGTTCTGATTCCTAAATTTTCACACAATGTTCGTGGGCATTGTACCTCAACTAGTACAATTCTGCAAGTATATATCGAATCCTGACGATGAACTCTTCCACTTGATCTCTCAAGTGCTTCCCATATAGAATCAATTGACTTAGTTGATTTTTTTTGTGGGTAGTTCCAACATTTGTGGAAGCAAAGTGGTGACGTTTGAGGTACCATGCCTCAAGTTAGAGATATACTATCGAGGCTGTTGGTTTTCAACCTTTAGTGTTACTTTGTCTTCATCGTCCTTTAACACTCTTTCTTTTACGCTCACTGACACAACCTCAAAGAGACCCACCTCAACCTGACGTGTGCTCTTGCCAAGGTTGACTTTCAACAAGGTGAAGTCATCAACCTCTACTTCATTTGCATTTCTATCCTCAAGTGGTGTGGCGGTCTCAATGACAATCTCATTGTCAACGTTCTTTTCCACATGGACTTGATTTTTAAACTTCTTCTCTAACATGTCTTAATAGACATGGTTAAATTCTGAAAAGTCCAATTGGTAGGACGACTTCCTCCTCTTCCTACCCAGGAGATTCTCAAGCCAAAAAAAGTCTCAACTAACTTCTTTGGAAGGATGGATGCTAGTCTCATGAACTCCCAACGAGTGAGATTGTGTTGCAATGTGGCGCGGTGGTGAATCTGGCTCTAAGTCAATATGGATCGGCGACTACTACGATGGTGGCGAAATGGTGTTCATAAAGTGAACTGGAAAAAAATTGCATTAACAAGAAGAAAAGATTACAACATATAGAGGAAACAAATTACTATAGACATTTAAGATTTTTAGCAACCTCTACCTACTAACTATTGCTAACTAATTACATTATATTATTGACATTAACTATATAGAGATATATTATTCTAACACCCTCCCTTAATGGTCAATCGATAAACAACGCCAAGTTGCCCCCTAAATTTGACAAACTTATCCGGGCTCAGAGACTTAGTGAGAATATCTACAGTTTGATCCTCTGTCAGAACATACTGCAGTTGAACTGATCCGTCTTCTACCAACTTGTAGATGTAGTGACAATGAAGCTCGACAGGCTTGTTACGTTCATGGAAGATTGGATTTTTGGCCAGTTTGAGCACCCCTTGATTATCAATGTACAAGGGAGAAGGACATGCTTGTGACATTTGCATGTCAAAAAGTATCCTACAAAGCCAAACTGCTTCACATGTTGTCTTAACTATTCCTTGATATTTTGCTTCAATCGAGGAAAGAGCCACTACCTATTGCTTCTTGTTGGTCCATGTGATAGCACCTGTACCCAAACTAAATACATACCTAGAAGTGGATTTTTTGTCATCCACTAAGCCTACCCAATCTGAGTGTGTATAACCAATCAACTTTGGATCCTTGCACCTACCATACAAAATACCATAATTTGAAGTGCCCTTAACATATCGCAACACACGCATCGCTACAACCCAATGATCAGCTTTTGGGGCTATCATGAAGTGAGAAATGTAGCTCACGACAAAACTAATATCAAGTCTAGTGGCAGTGAGGTAGATGAGGCTGCCCACTAGTTGCCTGAATTATGTTTCATCCACCAGGCGGGAATCAAACTTGGCTAACAACTTCAACCCTTTCTCCATAGGTGT
>VDFB02003150.1:0-15078 GCA_007258455.2 Sequoia sempervirens
TTGCTCCTCGGAAGTTGCGTGTTCAATGTACTTGAGGATGACAGCCTGAAGCTTGTCTATCTCAAGGATCTCACATCTTAAGGCCTGGTAGCTCCATTCTTTAGCGTTTTCTTCCAGCCGCTTCCAATCCTCGTCATACTTCGAGCCTTGGTCTCTGAATAGCTCTGATCGATTGAAGGCACGGGCGGCAAAACTCAAGAACTCCGTTGTAATTTCTCCGGCTGTCCCGTCCTTCATCTTCTCCTCGAAGTATGGCTTGATCTTTTCTGCATCCATTTACACTATGGGCATGTCATAGCCTGTCACTAGCTTGAGGTACTCGGCGCATTCTGCCCGAATTTCCTTAATCCACTCAATATCTGGATCCACTCTGTTCAGGATTTTCTCTAACCTCTCCTTCCGGTTGATGAGGTCTCTGCGCCACACATCCACCAGCTAATGATCCTCCATTTTTACCTCTAGCTTCTCCTCCCATGTATTCTCTGACATCTGAAGGATGGCTTCAATTCTCGGGAGGGTGGAGTCTTATGTTGTAGGAAAATTGGTGCAGAGTTTCCTTGTGCTCTCCAGGGACTGGATCAGGTCTAAGAACTTGTTGGCTGTTCGCACAGCCCTGCTAATTCCCATGTTTCTGATGTATGCGACCCGTCAGAACCAATCTTCAGTGGTCTTCTCCAAGTTCTTCCTCCTTTCCATTTTGTCTATCTATTCTTTGGAGAGCAACTGTGGTGCAGTCGTGGAGGTAGTGGGCAGGTCATCCACTGAGGACCATTGTTGAATGTAGTCAGTTAGGGCAGCAACTTATGCCTTGAGCTCATCCTTGGAGACCTTATCCTGCTTGATTAGGTGCACCACCGTAGCCACAGACTCTTCCAGGTGTTCAACATTATGCTCCCTAGTTGCTGTCCCTAATTCAATGGTGGAGATGCTGTAACTCACCCCCGCCTGGCCGACAGTAGGTGTTGCAATTTGTGCTGCTCGGGAGCTGAAAGCGTCCATGGTTATCTTGGATCTGATCTTAGGCTTCTTCTCCTTCTTTGTCATGGTTAGTGATCGAGCCAAGATGGCTTCTAATCTCGCCCTTGGATCCCTCAGCACCGTGGTTGTTTTCTCTAGTTGTTTCTCCAACCAATCAGGCATGGTGGATTTGTCTTTGGGTGCATCATGGCTGCCCTCACCCTTCTCCATCAAAGGCAAGACCTCTGCCTCCTTTTCCTTTTGGGTTTCTCCCTTTTCTTTGGCAGCTTCCTCCTCTTCATCGGAGTCTTGAATGAATACGAGGCGCTTGACGGGAAACTTGGTGGACAATTGTCGGGTGGGACTATCTTCTTTCGCTGCCTCCTCTTCTTTCTTCTCCTCAGTAGTCTCGGCCTCAGGGCTCTTGGCAACATGGGTCTCAGCCTCGGCGATATCTTTTATCTGTTGCTCTTCCGGCGGGTGCCCCTCTTCAGTAGATGGTGACTTTTCTACCTCCTCCCCCACGTCCTTTGGCTGCTGAGCCGACTCCTCCTCAAGGTCTTCATCAAAAGTTTGGATAATTTCTTTGGCATCCGAGCCATCCTCTTCATCCCCGCCTTCAGAAGAGCCCATCTCCTCCTCCTCATAGACCACCCTGTCGAGAGTTCGGTGCTTGTACTCAAGGTGCTCGTGATATTCATTGGCCTCCTCCTCAATAGGCCTCGAGGCTTCCTACTCTTGCTCCTCCAACTCTTTCAAAATCTGCATTGTGGCCTCCATGGCTGGCGGCCTTGTTGGTAGTTGTGAAGGCTGAGCTATTGCGAGGGCTTGGGTGAGGGTTGCTTGGAGTGCGAGGTCCATTAGGATATGTGAGAGCTCAGGGGGAAGACTCTGCATGTGCCTTGCAAGGGCCTCAGGCATAGTGGCAAGGGGAACAGGTGATGCTATTATTGCCAGAGGGAGTGATGTAATGGGCGACATAGCAGCAGAAGAGGAAGGGGAGTGGTCATGCCAGAAGAGGAGTCAAAGTCAATTATTGACCTAGTCGGGGGTGAGGGAGCAAGATGGATAGAAATGTCCACTACTAGCAGGGAAGCGGCAACTGCAGCGAGAGAAGTGGGTGGCACGAGAGGGGCAGGGAGAAGTAAGGTAGGCTGCAATTCTATAGTAGCCACTGTTTGTTTGAGCCTTTTGGGAGATGAGCCTCATGTTTCTTTCGTTGCTTGCTATTTGGGGTCCGCAGACTGTACTGTCTCTATTCCTTTTCTCTTTTGAGACCTGGTGACGGGGGGAGACTTGGAAGTCTCACCAGCTGATGTGGTGGCGGCAACGTCCTCCGTGGCGCTTGGCTCACTCTTGAGCGCCTCATACGTTAGGACCACTCCTTGTTGCTTCAGTTGAGCCACCTACCCGTCGACCCACTCCTTAGTGCGAGTTATGATTGGTTGGGTGATGGTATCCAGGTCGTCGACCTCTTGCTCACCCCAGTCAATCGACGGTATGGGAAGGTTGGCAACCGCATGGTACCTCAGGTGCATTATCGTGGACTCATCCTCCTCGAGTTGGTCCGGTACCTTGAACAGTTGCACTCTTCTTAGGAACTGTACGGTCATGCACATGTAATGTGTCATGAGTACCTCTTTGTTGTCTTTGCAATCCGCCCAGAAGTCTTCAATATGGTATTGGTGGGCGTACGCCAGCCCCAGCGCTTTCCTAACATGGCCATGTGGGTCCATCCGTGGGTGAGCCGTGTACCATTCAAAATTATATTCCTTGAGCTCCTTCTCAGAATTGCTAGCACATTGAGATGTTTACAGTCGATACAGTCCCTGGCCGAGGGTCATGGGATAGGGGATCCCTGCTACGTGCTTATTGCTAAAGATGGCCTGGATGTGTTGGAGCTGCCGAGAAAGCTCCAGGAGGATGATTCTGTCATTTGGGTACCTTTGCAATCTGTTTGGCCACTTCGTGAAACCCTAGGCCCGGATGTAGGTAAATTTGGGAAACTGAATAAATGAGAAGGCATATTCCTTCAGGAGTTCCTTGGCGCTGTGGGAGACTCTCCTTTCGAACTCTCCAATGATCAATCTGATAATATGGCCAATGAAGGTGTCATTGACCCAGCAGTACTCCCTTTTGAAGTTGCGGTATTGGAGTTGAGGGTACTTGTCAAACGGCTTGAGCCCTCACATGTGCCCCTGATCTGGTGCCACAAATAATCCACTGTATTGTTTTTGGCCTGCCAGGGAGTATACCAGGTAGGATGTCATGTAAAACTTTGAGCTCTTCTTGACGTTGACGAATTGTTCATGGAAGCAATTGCTGATGATGCCTCCCCAGTCGAATGAGACTTTGGTGTTAACGTCCTCATTCCCTCGCAGGATCTGCTTAATGTAATAGGCCATCCATTCTTGGAAGTAGGCGGCCACTGGGAGACCCATGACCCTGCTCAACATAGTTACCAGGTCGTGATAGTCTTCATGGAAATCGCTGCGGAATAGTTCGTGGGGAACCTTCGCAGTGCTGCCCCGTTTCTCCTTAAGCCAAAGGAGGTTGATTGATTTCTTGCACCCTAACGGATTGGCGTCCCATGCTATCTGGAACTGCTTTAACGTGGGGACCTCCATATGTGGGAACGTGGGGATGTGGAATATTTTGGCGATCCCTTCTGGTGACATGTCCGCGAGGATGTTTCCCTCTTTGTCCACGATTGTTCTAGTGTCCGCTTGGTAGGCTTCTCGGCAAGCCATTACTAGTTCAGGTGCTATGAGAGAGGGAGGAAAATCGGCAGCCTTGGCGATTCCACTCTGCCTTATTAGTCTGGTGTTCTTTGTTTTAGGGTTGACCTTGACCCTCTGAGTGAACTCATCTATGTCCACCTAGCCAATGTTAGTATCTGAGATTTCTTTCCAGTCGGTCAAGATCTTTGACTGGAGCGGCTCACCCTAGAACTGAAACTTCATCTGATCTTTATCTTCTTTTCCTCGAGGGGTCTTTCCTAACTTTTTTCCCTTGTCCTTTTCGACGGAGGCCCTTGAAGTTCCTGCAACCGATTCCATATATTCTACAAGCAAGGGCAAAGTCAGTGCAACAAAACATCGAAAGCGTTCATGTTAGTCCATATTTTGAGCATAACATCCAAATAATCAATCAAGTGTATCATAAATTTCATTCTTAGACGTTGTCGACCTTCGTTTCAAGGCATTTGGACAATCCGGGCCCGGAGGGCCGGACTTCCCTAGCAGGAATGCTGTTTAGAAGGGAAAATGCAACCGAAAGTTCCCGGAGACCCTTCTTGGCCAAATTTTAGTGTTTTGAGAGGCTCATGATAGAGAAGAGCATAATTTAAGATGTGGGTCGAGATCAGATTTTGGATTTAGGATCGATTGGGTGGATTAAAGGGGCACCAGAGGTTTCAGGCCGAAAAGCTGGCAGGAGAAGGCATATGGAGATGACCGACTGACAACGGAAACCCGGTGGTGAAAGTCTGGAGCCCGGGGCCTGGACGGCGAAAAGACGGCCGATGCTGAGGTTAAGTTTGTCATTTAGCAATGACGGAATTTAGTGCGGTGGGGCCCGGAGGCCGGGAAGTCGTGAGATGATAGCCGCTGTGAGGTTTCATCAATTTAAATGGCGGCGGCGGAGAACTTCCCGGGGCCCGGCGGGCAGAATTCCACCAGGGGTTCACCGTGGAGGACGGCGGAACCGTCACGGAGTTCCGGGAACAGAACTCCGGAAGGCCAGGCCCGAAAGGTCCCACGGTAGTGAGGGGTTAGGCAAAGTCAGACGGCGAACATAATCTCGGGGCCTGGAGTCCAGGAGGATGGGGTGAAAAGCGCCAGACAGTAGGTAAGTGACGGACTTCCCAATAGGGAAGTCCAGAAGCCGGAGCCTGGGGAAGCAGGGGTCGCAAAATGAGAAAACAAATTTTGATGGCAGGGCAGAAGGCGGGCCCCGGCGCCCATAAAGCACCGACGTCGGTGCCCAAAGAGTGCACAGTGGGGCCAACGGAAAAACGAGTAGGGAAGTCTGACGCCCCATTAACGCTTTGGAAAAAGTTCAACAGCAAAAGCCAGGGCGGAGCTCGAATCGCGGGAAGTCGGCGGACGAACTCCGTTTGACGAAAGAAAATCGCCCGCGGAACTCCGGAGACAGAGCTCTAGAGGCCGGGGTCTGAGCGCATGAAGGGAGGAATACCTGGTTTCAATTTTACGTCAAGGTGTGCGCCGGGAGCCGGAGGCTGGGAGGCAATCGTGAGTTTGCGATTGGAGTATGGCAAAATGGGAACGTAACCTTGAACGGGGAAGCCCGAAAGACCGGACCTGGAGGGATGACTCATAGCTTGCAGATGGTTAAAGCCCAAGGGCGGATGGCGAAGGCAGACAGCAAAGACGGACCTCAGGCCCGGGGTGCCCGACCGCCCTGCGCGAAGAACAGCCGCGACTGAGAGAAGTCCCGAGTCAGCGGCAAGGGCTATTCCAATGGATTTGTCCTTTTTTAACACATGGGTCAGGGGCGCCATGGAGTGTTCTTCTATTTGTTTCATTTTAACCATTTATTTAATTCATTTAAATTTCCCAAAATGACGAAAAATACGGGAGGGTAAATGGGGATGGCCTACCTCAAGTTCGATAAGTGGTGAGGCATGGGATCCACTGTGGGTTGACGGAGCGATGCAGACGCAGATGATCATGACGCTGCTCTTCGCGGTGGGCTCCAGATGCTCAGCTTTGCAATTTCACTCCAATTCGCAATGTGAAAATGACATTGGCGGGTCGGGCATTATATACCCCAACCGCCATTAATACCGCGCATTTGCTCATGCAGTAAGCGTAAAAATTGATGAAATTTCAAATTAGGTCGGTGGTATTGAGGAGACTCGAAAGAGCCGAGGAGATGATGACCACATAAGATTTTGTACTGATTAGGCGGCCAGCGGTGGGATACCGAGGGCCGGGCGAGGCTATCCCGAGGACTTCACGCCATGAAGAAGCCCGGGGCAAATCCGCAGTTAGGGGCGAAACTCGGTCTTATTACAGGAAGGAGACTTGCATTTTCGCCCGGCGAGGATAAGGCTACTTGAAGCGGTGAACATCGAAGCGCGGCCGAAGGCGAGCATACAGGGAGGTTGCCGTGGAGAATAACAAACCAAGGCGGAAGTCAGTCATAGACCTCTAAAGATCCGGGACCGAACGCCCGCCAAAATTTATTACAAGGCAGTAGGCGGTAGAGACCCGGTAGAAGGCCCGAGGTAAAGGGCAAGAAAAGGCGTCAGAAGAAGAGCGCCCAGCGAAGGGAAAAAAAATGCAAAGGCCCGATAAAGGGAACCGGACGCGCGGACCGAAGGGGCGAGGGCGCTCGAGCAAAATGCAGAAGGAACGCGTAGCGAGGCCAGAAGAGGCGACAAAAACCAAAATCGGGGAGACACGGTGGAAAACATAATGGAACTTTGGTGCAATATACGACCGTATGTGAAACATCAAAAGAGGGAACACATAGCAAAAATGGGAATTGGCCCGAAGACCGACGGTGAAACAAAGGGGGTCCCCATTTGACGAGAGGCGTGTGTGCTAAAGGCACAACAACTTTTAGGCTTGGTAGGACTCATTCTCCATTCTGGGCGAATCAGTCCCAGTTTTGTAAAACTGTTTTAGAACCTGTTTTAGACAAAAGGGTATCTAAAAATGTAGAAAAACAAAAACTAACCTAAAGGTGGGACTCATTTTCCACCCATGGGGAATGAGTCCACTTTTGAATTTTTGAATATTCAAAGGTGGAATCTGGAGCTTTCAATCTGCACCTTTTGCTTCTCCAGGTGTCTGGTTCTGAAACTATCGGATTCAAGTCTGAAAATGCCTTTTTGTTGATATTTTTCCTTATCCAATGAAGAGATGACTTGAAAAACTTGACCACTTGATCTTCAATGATTTCAAAGTTTCTAAGATACCTAAATCTGTGAACACACAAGAAGAGAAAGAAGAATGTTGAATGTTAGGGCATGGGAGTTTGCCTTGGTCAAACCCCTTTTAGGTAATTAAACCAAAATGGAGTTATTACCTTTCCATGAAGATTTATCTTGAATGTCTATAGCAAAACTTGAAGAATCTTCCTTTAAATGTCTGAAAATTATTATCTTAATTACTTGAAATGATGAAACTCTAACTTGCTTGACTTGAGATGGAAGAATGATGGATGAATAATGAAGAATGGTTAATTAATTGAATTTGGAGATGTAAAATGAGGAGAAAAACACTTATTTATACAAACTTATGCCCTAATAACCTGATAATACCTCATCATGAGCTGACATAAGATATTTTTAAATAAAACCTGAAAGAAAATTTGAATTATTTTGAATTTGGATCCAAGATAGACTCATTCGCCACCCATGATGAATGGGTCCCACCTTTGGCTTGTAAGTGGGTGTCAAGAATTGAGTCACATTTAATGTTGTTTGTTGGGTTTACATTCAAAACTACACTTTATTAAGTCTTGTGAGTTCATAAAGGAGTCAAATAAAGAATAAGAAAGGTGTAAAAAGTGAAAACAAGCCTATGAAAACATGAAATCGTGTTACAAGACTTTATAACACTTTAAAACAGGACTTGATGATGAATACAAAGGTAATATTGAAATGAATTATAATGAAAAGAGTCTAGAAAAGTGTAAAAATGTGTTACAACACTTCACAATACCATCACAAGATATCATTAAATGTATTTGAAAGGGTCCAAGACCTAGTGTGGATGTGAAAAACACCCCGCAACACCAAATCAAGGCCTCATTAAGTCCAATTTGTCATCAATTATTCCCATGTCAAGCAAGAAACATCCATTTTTCTATGGTACAATTAATAATACTCATGCCAATACTTATTACCATGACCAATGTGGAAACCTTGCTAGACATTGTGTCGTAGAAAAATGGCCCCTTGTCATTTTCATGGTCTTTTAGGCCTTGCTTCACGATGTTTGGTCTATTTTGCTTTGATTTATTGATGTAATGTGGCTTGAACATGCACATTTAAGGTCCTTAAAATCCACATAATGAAATCTTGTGAAGGTGTTGTGAAGTGTTGTAAAACATTTCCACACTTTTCTAGACTCTATTCATTACAATTCACCTAAAAATCACATTTTTATTCATCAAGTCCAAATTTGAAGTGTTGTAAAGTCTTGTAATAAAATTTTACACTTTTCTAGGCATAATTTCACTATTTACACCTTTATTATGCTTTATTTGACCCCTTTATGCCCTTATAAGGCTTAATTAACTATATTTTTGAATGTAAACCCGATAAAAAATATTAAATGTGCCTTAATTCCCGCAACCCACTTTCAAGTCCAAGGTGGGACCCATTCACCATGGGTGGCGAATGAGCCCCTCTTGGCTCCAAATTCAAAGTATTTCAAATTTTCTTTTGGGTTTTTATTCAAAATTACTTGATGTCATCTTGTGATGAGGTATCATCGGGTTACTAAGGCACAAGTGTGTATAAATACAATTTTTTGTCCTCATTTTATATCTCCTACAATCTCATAACCTATTCAAGCATTCAATTAGCATTTGAGCACTTTGCATCCTATAATCAAGCATCAATCAAGCATTCAAGAGCAGCCATTGATACATCTTTAGATTTTCTTCAAAAAGGGTTTGGTAAGTTGATAGAATTTGCATGTTATTAGTTTATCTTTCTCTTTCATTTCATTATTTTATTAAGAGTTTCATTACCAAATTGGGATTTGACCAAGGTAAATCCCTTTGCCCTAACCCTTAACCATTTTTTCCCTTTTGCATGTGTGTTTGCAGACTTTTGTATGTAGATTTGATAAGCGTTTAGGTGTTGAAAGGTGGTCAAAAAGTCAACAAAGTTCTTCAAGTCAACTACATCCTATTTCAACCTTAGAGAAGACTTTTTGTCTATTTCCTACAGAATTAACTTCGACAACCTGACAAGCAGACAACCTCAGATTTGGTACTACAGAATTGTTCCTTGATTTCTCAGAATTTTTGGAGGGGACTGATTCACCATTAGTGGTGAATAAGTCCCACCTTAAGGCTAGAAATTTAGGTTTTGTCAGATTTTGGATCCCAACACTCAGAAACTTGTTCTTGATAGTTTTCGTCAGAAGTGAGACTGATTCGCCATCAGTAGCAAATGAGAACCAATGGTGATTTTATTTGATTCCAGATAGCCTTCAGAATATTCCAGATTCTCCAATTTCTACCTAGGTGCACTCTAATTCAACCCTTTTTGTTTTCTATTTTGCATTCATTCATTCATAGTTCATTGCTTGCATATCACATTATGTTTTCCAACATTGCATAAATCTTAGGCTTTGCATACATAACTAGTTAATTAGTTCATATAACTGCACTTAGATCATTTCATTTAGTCTAAATAACATCATACATTTCCTAATTTGAGTGAACTAGCTAGATCTTTTGGCCCTTTCTTTCTCCTTTTAGGTGAAAAACCCTAGAAGTGCTAGAAAGTCTTAGGGTGCCAAAAATCTACGGTTCATTTTGGTGAAACCAGATATTGAACACTTTACATTTCTGATTTCAATTGTATCTTGCATCTTATACTTCATTTGTGTCAACATTTAATTAGGGTATTGTTTTGTTTTTACATCCTAGGGTTTCTTAACTTGCATTAGTGAAAGACTCATTTAGATTTCATTTTTGCATTACATATCAATGAAAAACTAAAAAATTGCATCTACATCCTTCATTGGCATCTGAAAAATATTTAAATCACTTTAAATTTTTTGAAAGACATAAAAAACTCTCATAACTAGACTCATTCGCCACCCTAGGTGAATCAATCCACCAACGCATTCTACATAGCACTTTCAAGCATTTTTTGGGTATTTCCTACATTACAATTTTCTATCTGTGAGCACCCTTCAAAATTTGCACACACTCTAAACTCTCTTCATGGGTTAGTTATATGCAAATTTGTTAAATGCTCCTATGAAATAATATATCATGCTCTAAAATGCAAATAAGTGACAAAGATGATCAAAAGACATATAAAAACATGACATGTACCTATTCCATAGTGGATTGGTGTCACTTTGTTGTGAAAAGTGATCCTTTCCTAACCCTTGACAAGCTCAAATGATGAAGATTTTTGAAGATGCTATGAAGTGGGAAAAATTAGCTCTCAATTGAAGAGAGTAACTTTGCATGAAGATTGTGGATGATTAAAATGAAGAATGAGCCTTCTATTTATAGAATCTCAAGTTGGAAGAATGCCCAAAAGAGAGCAATGTGGGATAAAGAATTAGCCAATAAGAAGGAGCGACTTGTCACCTTGTGAGTGGATGGAGGATGTGCAAGTTTTGGTCAATGTGCTAATAAATGAGATTAGTTGGCCTTTTCAAATTAAAATTTGGCTTGTTTGAGGGAGAAAAAAGGACTTAAATGCCAAGTGGGGGACATGTAAGAGGGGAGTTAATGCCACGTTGTAAGGGAGAAGTCAACTTTTTTTAAAATTCAAACTTGAGGGAATATTCTCCAAAGATGCCTTGTTGAGGGAAAATGAGGATTTAATAAATGAATTAAAATGCTTTATTTGTGGAAGTGGGAAAAGATAGAGGATGTGATGGGTGATTAGATTAGATTAATCAAGATTAGATTAATTTAGTGAGGGATTAGGTGATTTGACCCATTTGACTTAGATTTAGGGATTTAAACTAAATCAAAGGGAGATGAAAGATGATTTCAGATTTAATTAAATAACGGTTTGATTTATTTAATCAAAGAGAGATAATGATAGGCTTAAATTACATAAAGTTAATTTATTCAATTTAAATGAATGATCTTAGGAGATTGAATTTAATGAACTTGATTTACCTGATGAATAGATGAATGTAAATGATGTTAATTTTGTATGTCTACACTATCATTACTTTCTATTTTTCTTTCTAGAATCTATGTTTGCTTCTATTTCTTGCATCTTAAATTACTTTCATTTATTGTCATCATGTCATTTTCTTTTAGTAAGTTTTGGAACTCATTGAAATCATTGGTAGACAAGTCCAATCGTGCCTTTGGCTATGATCCTAATGACCTTGAACTTCCACATGCTCCTTCAAATCCTCATGATTTTCCTCCTCATGTTGTTGACATCATTGGAGAAGATTATGCTAGCATGAACAAGTTCTTAAATGAATGTCTTGAAAACCTTGAAGCCAATATAACCTTTTACCCATCCATGAAATTACAAAATATTCCTACTGTTGCACCTCCTAATCACTTTGGATACCTCCATCTTGAAACTCAAGAAGGACCTAAAATTCCTCCATCAAGTGGACCTAGTTCTTCTCAACAAACACATCCTCAACCATTTTATGATCATAAAGTTACAAACACTCCCATAAACCTGTAACAAATATATGGAAAAGGCTTTACTATCCTAATCAAACAAGGTTGTGACACAACACGTGAGCATGAAATTCATCAACTTCTAGAACAAAAACCAACAAAATAACACACAATAGGACTAGGCTATAAGGATCCTCCTTTTGAATACTTGAGACTTCAAGATGATGGCACAATGATCTTTGATTCTCCTCCTGACTTAAACATTCTCCTTCCACATGAACAACCTTTACATGATTCCGACAACAAGGATGCTAAGATCCTTGTGGGTCCTCTTCCTCCTTCCATTCATGAAAAAGGAGAATCTAGAAAATGGAAATGACCTTACAAATTGAAAAAAAATCAAGTTTTCTACTCATCCTCCATCTAAATGTGAAAGGAGACTTCAATTACTTTTAAATCGAGGTCTTATACTTTTACCACCTTCCAATAGGTTGGTCATTCATCCTAAAGATTCCAACATACCATATTGCAAATATCATCATGTTTTAGGACATCAAACCGAAGAATGTTGAAGACATTGAATAAGATACTAGACAACTATCACTTCACTAATACCAACTACTTTCCTATCATCCCTTAAAACACCATTCTCTTATCATGCCATAGTTGAATAATTTTTCATTCTCACTATTGCATGATCCTCTCCATCATCCACCTTGGCTCATGCTTGTGGAAACAAGTAGTTGTTAGCCTCTGTCCCTGTAATGCATTTTTCTTTGTCCCTTAACTATGTTATTCATTTTCCACTTATATTACTTAAGATTGAGAAACCAATAACTTAGTTAATGGTTGACTTACATTTTCCTTACTAGTTCCTTTTACATTTTTCATTCATTTTATGTGTGTATCGTGTTCCCTCGTAATGTGTTTTTTATGTTTTCTCTCTCTTTGTAAACTTCTTCTATTTATACCTCTATTCTTCTCTCTCTCGTACATTTCCTTTCTCACTTTTCCTTTGTGTTTTCCTTTTGGGGATGATGCAAAGTGTTGAGACTGCAATGTCTCTTCCATCCTGACCCAAAAGGTCCTTTTCTTTTTCTTTTCTATTTTATGTTTTCCTTTTGGGGATGACGCAAAGCATTAAGACACCCTATGTCTCTTCTATGTTGACCCAATTGGTGCCTTTTTCCTTATATTTTCTCTTTTTCTTCTGTTTTCCTTTTGGGGATGATACAAGGTATTAAGACCAAAATGTCTCCTTCATGTTGACCCAAAAGCTTTTTCTTTTTCCTTTTCATTCTCTTTTCAATTGTGTTTTCATTTTGGGGATGATAAAAACCATTGAGACTGCAATGTCTCTTCCATGTTGACCCAAAACATAATTTTTTTTCCTTTTTTTGTCACTCTCTTTGTTTCATCCTTCTAGTTCTATGTGCTCTGGGGAATGATGACAGTTCTGAGCTCTTTCATAAAAACATTGCAGCAACGAACATACTGACCCCAAATCCATAGATCCCTTATGTGTTTGGTGTGTTCTTTTATGGGGGGAAACTCCCCTTTCTTTTGTTTTCTTTTTCATATACATGATGTAGCCTAACTTGGAAACATATGATTTGGTATAGGGGCTTTCCAAGTTTTCTCTCATGTCTTGTTTTCCTTTTTTTATTTTCTTTCCTTTGCTACTTTAAAGTAATTTATCATACAACGGTGAGTAGCAATTCGTTTAAAGTGGGGGGCATACATTACCATAATTTAATTTTTCATCCCTGGTTCTTAGTGTAGCCTTTTTGTTTCATATGATGCATTCGTCACTTTTTGGATGACATTGGGTGTGATGTCCTTCATAAGCATGATCTATCTTAGCATATTACATTCCTCTTAGTGGCCTGATGCGACACACTATATCCCTTAAGTTGTGAATATTTTATTCTTTGATTGGTCCTCTTTTGGAGACAGTAGACACAATGTCCCCTAATTGATAGACCTCATATGAACTTAACAAGACTCCTTTGAACATCTTTTACATTTTCTTTTCACTTTTACATTTTTACATCTTTGCATTTTTTCCACCTTGCATAATGGAACTTGCATGCCTATGGTACCCTTTTTTTTGTTCATGAGTTCTAAGCATACAAAGCTTTACTTGTCTCATGAAGCATGAATCAACCTTTTCCTTTGTGGCACCTTGTTAAAGTTATCAGAAGGTATAACTTTGATATGGTTGAGTGGGAAGCCTATTTAGTGGCATGAATTTCCCCATAGCCACCTTTGTATTTGTGAGTGCATACCAACTAGCGTATGTATCTTACCTTTTTGGGCCTCCTCACCTGATAGAAAGCCATGAGTTTTGTCACCCCAGAGTGAGTTCACATTTCTTACTTCAAATAATTAGCCTAGATCTAATCCACAACTAGTTGGACAGACGATTGAAGCTTTATTCTATTCTTTCATTTCAACACTTTTGGTCTTTTTTTCTTATGTTTAGTTTGCTATGGGATCTTCATTCTGGGGGCTTGATCATCCTTCTTGATATTTGTCATTCCATCTTTCTAGCATAATTGGATTGGGACCTTTCTCTTGATATGCATGGCTAATTTAGTTTGATTTTGAAGCAAGTTCATCCTCTCACTAAAGTGGGCACTAAATGTGCCGTAGAAAAATGGCCCTTGGAATTTTCATGGTCTTTTAGGCCTTGCTTCACAATGTTTGGTCTATTTTTCTTTGATTTATTGATGTAATGTGGCTTGAACATGCACATTTAAGGTCCTTAAAATGCAAATAATGACGTCTTGTAAAGGTGTTGTGAAGTGTTGTAAAACATTTCTACACTTTTCTAGACTCTATTAATTACAATTCACCTAAAAATTTCCTTTTTATTCATCAAGTCCTATTTTGAAGTGTTGTAAAGTCTTGACACAAGATTTCACACTTTTTTAGGCATAATTTCACTATTTACACCTTTCTTTTGATTTATTTGACCCATTTATGCCCTTATAAGGCTTAATTAAGTGTATTTTTGAATATAAACCTGACAAACAATATTAAACATGACTTAATTCTTGACGCCCACTTTCAACTCCAAGGTGGGAACCATTTTCCATTGGTGGTGAATGAGTCCCTCTTAGCTCCAAATTCAAAGTATTTCAAATTTTCTTTCAGGTTTTTATTCAAAATTACTTGATATCAGCCTGTGATGAGGTATCATCAGGTTACTAAGGCACAAGTGTGTATAAATAAGTGTTTTTCTCCTCATTTTACATCTCCTACAATCTCATAACTTATTCAAGCATTCAATTCACATTTGAGCACTTTGCATCCTATAATCAAGCATCAATCAAGCATTCAAGAGAAGTCATTGATACATATTTAGATTTTCTTTAACAAGGCTTTGGTAAGTTTATAGCATTTGCAGGTTATTAGTTTATCTTTCTCTTTCATTTCATTATTTTATTAAGGGTTTCATTACCAAAGTAGGATTTGACCAAGGAAAATCCCTTTGCCCTAGTCCTTAACCATTTTTCCCCTTTTGCATGTGTGTTTGCAGACTTCTGTACGTAGATTTGACAAGCATTTAGGTGTTGAAAGAGAGTCAACTACATCATATTTCAAGCTTGGGGAATACTTTATGTTCATTTCCTACAAAATTAACATTGGCAACTCGACAAGTAGACAACCTTAGATCTGGTGCTATAGAATTGTCCCCTGATTTCTCAGAATTTTGGGAGAGAACTATGTACCGTAGAGAAAATGACCCTTGCTTGACATGGGAATAATTCATGATAAAATGGA